>PVIA01013558.1:0-31646 GCA_004024845.1 Tonatia bakeri | reverse complement strand
CGTAAGGGCGGCGGAGCCTTAGGTGTTCACGGGGCGGGGCACCCCAGTCACTGGGTTGTGACGTTGTATGTGGGGGCGGGGTCTGAGAGGGAACAATGGCGCCTGCTCCGCTCTCTCTAGGACTTCCGTTCCCTCCACTGCCTCCCACAAGCAAACTGGGCCCTTGCTGTGCTGGCTCCCGGGCGGTGGGCTGGTGTACTTTCTCGGACTCTGTGGGTTTCCCCGAGAAGTCTCATGTGAGAGTCTCCCGGCCTCAGTTCCCAGACGGGTCTCTTAATCTTTGAAACGCGGCGGCGCTGCCCGTTTTTCACTTAGTTCGTGCGCAAACATGTGGCTGCGGACAGCCAGCTGCCCTGCACCCCTCACTGGGTCTGCTAGACACCTCCGCGCTTCCGCGCCCAGCGTCCGCCACCGGTCTGTCCGCTGCCGCTGCCGTCTGCACTCTGCGCACCCGCCAGCCAGTGCCTCTTCCCGCCGGAAACCCTCAACCCCACTTCGCAGGCCTCCCGACTCCGCCGCTCCTTACCGGTCTGGATGTACTGGAGCCCGACTTCTGTTCAATTAATTTCCCTCTGTTCTGGTTGTTAATTGTTTCTCAATCTTTGTTGTTTTCAGTCTTGGTTGCGCGAGGAAGCACAGTGCGACTGCCTATGCCTCCATCTTGGCCGGAACTCCGAGAAGTTTTCAATTGAGACCTTTAATAGGTTCTTAATATATTGTTCTCTCTCTTCTCCTTCTGGTACCCCTATGATGTGGATGTTGTTATGCCTCATGTTGTCCCAAAGGTCCCTTAAACTATCCTCATTTTTTAAGATTCTTTTTCTTTTTGCTGCTCTGATTGGGTGTTTTCTGCTACCTTGTCTTCCAATTGTTGATTCGATCCTCTGCTTCATCCAATCTATTGTTTATTCCTTCTAGTGTATTCTACATTTCAGATACTGTATTCTTCATTTCTGACTGTTCTTTTTTTATGATTTCCATGTCTTTTTTCATGTTGTAGTTTTCACTAAGTTCCTTGAAAGTATCATTAAGTTCTTTGAGCATCCTTGTAACCATCTTTTCAGATTCTATATCTGGTATATTTCTTGCCTCTTTTCTGGGTATTTCTCCTCTTCTTTCATTTGGGGCATGTTGCTTTGTCTCCCTATTTTGGCTGTCTCTTAGTGTGTGTTTCTATATATTAGGTAAATCTGCTATGCCTCCCAGTCTTGGTAAGGTGGCTCTACTTTTTTATTTTAAATTTTATGTATTTATTTTATTTTTTAAAATACTTTAATTATTTTTAGACAGAAGGGAGAGAGAGAGGGAGAGAAACATCAATATGTGGTTCCCTCTCCTGCACCCCCTATGTGGGACCTGGCCTGCAACCCAGGCATGTGCCCTCACTGGGAATCAATCCATGAACCATTTGGTTCACAAGCTGGCACTCAGTCCATTGAGCCACACCAGCCAGGGCTATTTTATTGTATTTTTAAAAATATATTTATTGATTCCAGAGAGAAAGAGTGAGAGCATGAGAGAGAGAGAGAGAGAGAGAGAGGGAATCATCAATGTGAGAAAAACATCAATTGGCTTCCTCCCCACATGTACCCCAAATGGGGACTCAGTCTGCAACCTAGGCATGTGCCTTGATTGGGAATCAAAGCATGGCTTTGATTCCAGTCCATGGGTTGGCACTCAATCAACTGAGCCACACTGGCCAGGGCTTAGAGAGAGAGAGAGACAGAGAGAGACATTGATCTGTTGTTCCACTTATTTATGTACTCATCAGTTGTTTCTTGTATGTGCCCTGACCAGAAATTGAACCTGACACCTTGGCATATTGAGACAATGCTCTAACCAACTAAGCTACCTGGCCAGGGCTGGTAGGGTGGCTTTATGTAGCAGGTGTTTTGAGGGAAGCTGTGGCGCAGTCTCCTTGATCACCTGAGCTGGGTGCTCCAGGAATGTCTCATGTGTAGGATATGTGAGCTGTCCTATTGTAATTAAGTCTTGATTGCTATTGGCCCATTCATGTGTGGGGTCAATCCTCAGGCTGGCTGACCGTGAGGATCGACCATGACCACAGTGTATGAGCTGCTGTGCAGGTGCTGATCACATGGAGAGGAATTTGCCACACCAGGGTCTGGTGCCTGCCAAGATCTGCCTTTGGATATGCACTTGTGAAGCTAATTGGATTCTTCTCTGAAGCTGGCCACTGCGTGTGTCTGTTCTGGGGCCTCTTAGGAGGGACTCTGGTGCAGGTCAATGTTAGGCACTGCCTGTCACTGGCTATGGGCAATCTGTTTGGAGCTACAAAGCGATCCAGTGTGTGGCTGCCTCTTTTGGGCCTGGGTATGCATGGGAAGGACCAAGTGAATGCAACAAGACTGGATTCCACTGGCACTGAGCCTGGGGGCAGGTCAGCAATAGGCCCAAGGCACGCTGAGATCCTCTTCTGCCTGTCTCCATTTGCTGGCTGACTGTTAGGCTCAGTCACTGAAAGAGCCTCTGGTGGTACTTGAATTGCATGAGAGAGATTTTCACTGAGTCACCAGGTAGGGGTGAGTGGTAGTCACCAGACTGATACAGGTTAAAACTCACAGCCAGTGCTGTGTCTGAGGCCACCTAGCAAAAGTCCCAGGGCATACCAAGTCTAGCTGCTGCTTGCAGGGTGCCCACAGACTTTTGTGGTGGGGTGGAGTCTCATGGAGTCATCAGGATGAGGCCAGGACAGTCTGTCAGGCCCAAACAGACAAGATTTGGCCATATGAAGAGAAGGCTCTGCACTGGTCAGGCCTGCAAGGGACAAATGGCTCCTGTCCTAGAGACACACAACTCAGTCTGTGCCAGATTCTGCTGGGAGCCTGAACTCAGCAGGATGGAGCTGCCAGGAAACCCCAGGGTAAGGCTAACAAATCTCCCATGCTGGGGAGGCACTCAGGTTCACACAGCTCAGTCCCTGACACTCCTTGAGTTTACCTGGACCTCTACACCCTGGCCCAGGCAGCTGACTCCTCAGTAGGGAACTAGCTCTGCAGGGTGGGGGGATAACGGGTACAGAGAGTAGGGTTATTGCATTCACCTCAACTGATGCCGTTTGAAGGTGAGTGTTCTACCCAAGAAAGATGGCATCTGTGGTGTGGAGAGGGACTGAGCACAGGGATCCTGGCAGTTATCACTTTAGATCTCTCCCCAGAGCCACAAACCCCAGTCTTTCTTCAGACAAGTCTAGTCTGCTCCACCCTCACTCTCCTGGAGCCCAGGGTGAGTGGCTGCAAAAGAGATTTTGTGTACTGGCCCTTTAAGAGGGCACCTGTGTCTCTAGTAAATTCCTGTCTGTCCCTGGCGTACAGGCAGAATCCCCACTGCTTTTCACAGCCAAATGTTATGTGGGCATCTCTTCCTGGCTCTGGTGCTCTGGGCTTGGGAGCCCAGTGTGGGTTGAGACCCCATACTCCTCAGGGGGGACCTTTCAGCTGAGCTATCCCCTGGAATTTCAGCTGTTACCCATGGGAGCGGGGCCGGCCCTTTTGGCATCTTCACCCTTTCTGCCCGTCTTGATGCAGCTTCCTCTCTAAGTCCTTGGTAATAAGACTTCCGTTCAGCTAGTCTTCAGTTGGTTACTCTGATCGTTCCATGTTTCAGTTGTAATTCCAGATTGGTCCTGGGAGGAGGTGAGTATGACTTCCACCTACTCCACCACCATCTTGGATCCCCCTAAATACAGTTATTTTTGTATTAAAACAAATTAATTTGTTAATGTAAATATCTAAAATATATAAAAATTATTATAATCGAGCTTTCAATTTCAATAACATAGGTTGCTGTGTTGAATGTCAGGCAAGCATGCTACATAAATCAGCCTATAAACTGCAATAGCCACTATACTATCTAAAAAATAAACTCTAGGCCCTGGCTGGTGTGGCTCAGTGGACTGAGTGCTGGCCTGTGAACCAAAGGGTCACCGGTTTGATTCCCAGTCAGGGCACATGCCTGGGTTGTGGGCCAGGTCCCCAGAACGGGATGCATGAGAGGCACCCACACATTGATGTTTCTCTCCCTCTTTTCCTCCTTTCCCCTCTCTCTAAAAATAAATAAATAGAATATTTAAAAAATAAACTATAGCTCTACGAATAAAGAGAATAATATTTTAAAGAAGTAGAATAGCTCTTGCACAACTAAGTAAGAGTCATCCTCCGAAGTAGTGACCTTGGGAAACTTAATTCATTTCAACAGCACTCCTATTCAAAATATTTCTAGAACTCCTGTTTTGGAACTACAAAAAACATACCTAGCCAACTCATAAAACTGTGAGACATAATTAATCATTGTTTTAAGCCACTAAGTTTTAGGGCGGTTTATTATACAGTAATATGCATATATGTGAGACAGAAATGTTTAAATCACTATAATTTGGGGGATATTTAAAAGGAAATGATTCACTTTATAGAACAACTCTAGCTACGCAGAACCCTCAGAGAATATGTTAGTCCGGATAACAGAGTTTGGCTTTATGCTTAGATATAATACTTCAAAAAACAAGGAAAGAATATTTGGGAAGAGAAACAACTCCAAGACAAATGGGACCAGCAGTAGGTCCCCAACTTTCTCCTCTTGAGTTTTTGCTTTTTGTTGTGCGGTCATCTAAACCCTATCTATACTGACTTTAGAAAAACCCTGTTCTCCTTGAGCTGACCATGGATAAAAATAACTTTCCATTTTTCCCTGAGCACACTAAATATACAGCTGTATTTTCTTTTTTTAAAGAAATGTACAAGAAAAGAAAGGAAGTACAGAAATATAAAAACAAATAAGTTAAATAAAGATTTTAGGATACTAAGATAAACAAGTAAAGTATAGACTTTGGATCCTGGGATAACTACACCCTAGCCAGAAGTTGGCTGGCCCTGTTTTGCTCTCCACCTAGTTATCAATTCATTGTCCTTGACCACAGGACCTCACGCAAAAAGTCAAAAACACTGCAGCCATTTCAGAGCTCACTGTCTCATTTTCGTGGACAAGATAAAAGACTATTTTATTAAACCAAGAATTACAGAGAACAGAGGTTTCTTCTTTAATTATCAAAATTGACTTTAAAAAGTTTAGGTATTTTGGTAAACCTCTTTTAAAATGTACACTCTTATTTATATACCTTTGTTTATATAAACTTTTTATTTATATACCTTTGTTTTTGATACAATATACAGTCTATAACAACTTTTTCTTGATGATTCACTACAGGGTAGGGCAAAAGTAGGTTTACAGTTGTGAGTATAATACAAGTGTTTATTCTTGTGTTATTATTTATTAACTGTTGTATTATTTTCCATACAGACAACTGTAAACCTACTTTTGCCCCACCCTGTATTAATGATAATTAATACACAAGGCTAAAATACAGTTTTATTCTCAATTTCTATGAAAGACTTGTATACCAAATCCTCAATCCATATGACTGTGTTAAGAAGAAATATGGTTCACTTTTGTCATTTCTATTCAACAGAGTACTGGAAGTCCTACCTAGAACAATTAGGCAATAAAAAGAAATAAAAGGCATCTGTATCTGTTTGCAAATGACCTTAGATGTAGAAAACTCTAAAAGTTTTCCCCCAAACTGTTAGAACAAATAAATTAATCTGATACAGTTACCAGACACAAAAATCAACACATAGAAATCTATTGTGTTTCTATACACTAGCAATAAACAATCTGAAAAGGAAATGAAGAAAACAGTCCCATTTACAATAAAACCAAAACAACAAAATACTTAGGGATAAACTCAACCAAGGAAGTGAAAGACATACACTAAAAACTGCAAAATGTTGCTGGAAGAAATTAAAGAAGACACAAATAAATGGAGAGAGATCTTGTGTTCATGGATGATTGTAAGACTTCATGTTGTCAAGACGTCTATGTGATGACACAGATGGACATTATGCTGGGTGAAATAAGATAATCACAGAGAGACCAATACCGCCTGATTCCATTTCTGCGGGGGACCTAAAATAGTCCAACTCATGAATCAAAGAGTGGAATGGTGGTTGCCAGGGGCTGTGGGATAGAGAAGTGAGGAGTTACTTCAGCAAGTAAAAAGTTTTAGTCAACAAAATGAAAAAGCTCTATGGATCTGCTGTATAGCAATGTACTTATAGTCAACAATATATTATACACTTAAAAATTTGTTACGAGGGTAGATCTTGTTATGTATTCTTTTCACAGTAATAGTTAAAAAAAGATGCTAATGCTATCCAGAGCAATCTATGGATTTTACATGATCCCTTTCAAAACCCTAATGACATATTTTTTTTTTCAGAAATAGCAAAATCCAACCCTAAAATTCATATAGAATCTCAATGGACCCTGAATAGCCAAAACCATCTTGAAAAAGAAAAAGAAAGTTGGAGGATTCACATTTCCTTATTTCTAAAGTTACAACAGGACTACAGTAATCAAAAGAGTGTGGTACTGGCATGAAGAGAGACATATAGGCCAATGGAATGTATTCACAATAGAAAGCCCAGGAATAAACCCTGGCATATCTAATCAGATCCTTTTCAACAAGAATACCAGGTGTAGGCCCTGACTGGTTGGGCATTGTCTCACAAAGCAAAAGGTCACAGATTTCCCGTCAAGGCACATGCTGGGTTGTGGGTTCGGTCTCTGGATGGGTTGTGAATGAGAAGCAACTGACTGATGTTTCTCTCTCACACTGATATTTCTTTCTCCTCCTTTCTCCTTCCATTCCCACTCTTTAAAAATAATAAAAATCTTTAAAAAAAAAGAATACCAAGTTTATTTAATGGGAAAGGACAGTCTTTTCAGCAAATGGTGTTCCGAAAACTAGTATTCCCAGGGAAAAGAATGAAGTTGGACCCTTATCTTATACTGCACATACAAATTAACTCAAAATGGGTCAAAGACCTAAGTATGAGAGATAAAACAAACAAAAAACTTAGAAGAAGAAAACATAGGAAGAAAGCTTTATGACACTGAATTTCGCAATGATTTCTTGGGTGTAACACCAAAAGCACAGGTAATAAAAGAAAAAATAGGTACATTTGACTTCATCAAAATTTAAAACTTTTGTGCATCAAAAGACTATGATAAGAATGAAAAGGCAACCCATGGAATGGAAGAACATATCTGCACATCACTTATCTGAAGAGACCTCTATGCAGAATAAAGAACTCTTACAGCTGAAAAAATATAAAGATACATAATCCAATTTAAAAATGGGCAAAGGATTTTGATAGACTTTTCTCCAAAGATGATAGAAGAATGGCTATAAGACACGACAAGATGCTCCACATCACCAGTCATTAGAGAAATGCAAGTCAAAACCATAATGAGATACCACTTCATAGCCATTAGGATGAGTGTTATTTAAAAAGGAAAAAGAAAATAAGTGTTGGTAAAGATGCAAGAAAATGTGGATTCCCACATTGCTGTCGGAATGTAAAATGGTACAGCCACTATAGAAAATGGTATGGTGGTTTCTCAAAAAAGTAAATACAGAATTACTATACAATCCAGCAATTCTGTTTCTAGGTACATACCCCAAAGAATTGAAAGCAGAGACTCAAACAGATATTTGCACAACCATGTTCACATCAGCACTAGTCGCAAAAGCTAAAAGTGGAAGCAGCCCAAGTGTCCATTGATGGATGAATGGATAAATAGCAGGTAGTATACACACACAATAAGTATTATTCAGCCTTAAAAAGGGAGGAAATTTGGATACAAGCTACAACATGGGAGAACCTTGAAGACATTATATTAAGTGAAATAAACCAGTCACAAAAAGACAAACATTGTATGATTCGACTTATGTGAAGTACCTAGCATAGTCAAATTCATGGAGAGAGTAGAACAAATGATGGTTGCCAGGGGCTTAGTGGGAGAGGGAATGAGGAATTACTGTTTAATGGGTATGAAGTTCCAGTTTGAAAAGATGAAAAAGTTCTGGATGTGGATGGTGGTGATAGCTGGACAACAATATGAATGTACTTAACGCCACTGAACTATACACTTGAGAATGGTTAAAATGATACATTCTATGTTATGTATGTTTTAGCACGTACACAAAAGACTAAACCAGAGGTTCTGCTATAAGTTATACTTTTGCTTTAGAATCCACTTCTCGCCCCACTCCCACTGATGGCTGTCTCAGAGCCACGTTGGTATCTGGCCACTCAATAATACACTCATTTTGCATGACAAACTCATTTGACAGGAACTACAATGTCATATGCCAACCTCTGTGTGGGTGTGTTCTGGATAACCTCAACGCAGACCAATCACACTGTCTCTACAGAGCCTGCCTTAAGCGAACATGCAGTGAGCCATTTCAGTCAAGTGACTTTTGATAGGGTGCTCAGTCACTGTGTGTCAGTAACAGGGGAAAAGGGTGACTTATTGTCCTAAATTTGTAAAGAGAAATTAAAACACAAGCCTCCTCATGAACCAGGGTTCCCAGGTTTAGCAAATAAAAACATAGGATACCTTGTTGTTTATCTGAAATTCAAATTTAACTTGGCATCCTGTATTTTATTTGGCAACGCTCTGAGGTATTGGAAGTTGAAGAGAAAACAAATCAAATAGTCCAGAGTATTCTGGGGTTACTGAGGGCTTAACAGGGACCCTAGACAAGAAAAAGTAAAAAATGTATTGATTACCAAAAAAAGATATTGGTTTCCAGACACCATGGTCATGCTTAATCCAGCTCAGGAGGTTATTCGTGCATATGGTTATCCCTGCTTTAGGTTTCAATGATCCAAGATGTACTAATAAAGATTGGTCAGGGGTGAGGGAAAGGGAAACTGAAGGATATATCAACCCTACATATGGGTGAGAACTTACCCAGACTCCTGTTAGGCAGACCTGGCCTCAAAAAGGGACCTTAAACACTTAACACAAAAATCAGAGGAAATCTGTTAGCGCCTGCCTGCCTTCTGTGTCCCCAAGGATGTATTAATTTCCTTACCCCAATAAAATCTTGCCATCGCTTTTAAACTTAGAGAGAGAGAGAGAGAGAGGGAGAGAGAGAGAGAGAGAGAGAGAGAGAGAGAGAGAGAGAGAGAGAGAGAGAGGGAGAGAAAATCAGATTTTGACTTTGGCTCAAAGCAGAAGAGAAACAATGGTGGTAAGTGCCCAGTGGCCATACAGCAGGAGGGATACACGTAACAGAATAGCAGGGAAGTGGTGGGATCTCCCTGCCTGTAAGCCATACGGCTGCCTCCTAAGAACTCCAATCACTATTTTTACCTACTAACTCTGAGCCCTAGTTACAATAACACCATTACAACTCGGGCAACTACTTCTTAGCTTATAAACCCCTATAACTTTCCAGCCATTGTTTCTTCACTCAGCAATATTATCTACTGCCCCCATGGAGCCTGGGCCCAAACTTAGGTCTCTGAACCCTGTCTTTCTTCCAGGATACTGAATCTGTTTAGGTCATCCTCTAGGGATCAGTAAAAACAGGTTCCAGGCGCTCTGTTCTTGGAGAATTCCATCTTTAGAAGGCCCATGTTCTTGTTTGCTACTGACACTGTCCATGTAGTGGTAATCCCTGTCTGACTCTGGTCTGCTGAGATATCGCGGGGCCCACGTGGCCTGACCACACCACAGGAGTACTTAAGAACCTTTGATATCTGCCTCTCACCTAGGCCTGCCTGAGATGTCTACCTTCCCAGTCTCCGAGGTGGGGACTGGGGTCATGGTGCAGTTGGGTATCCAGGAGCTGAGGGGTAAAATAACTGAGGTTCTTCTTTCCTCCAGCCTGTCCTGAGGCAGCGGCTGATCAGCCACTCTGAGTCAGCTTTACAGGCTGCGGCTGGCCTCCGGAATTCTTCCCTAGAGGGAGCAGTTAGGCTCTAGGACAAGAGGAGAGGCTTGCCTGGGCGCCGCTCTTTCAGGATTATCTGGGCAGCCTCTAAGGCACTAACCACTACAAATTTCTGCAGCCCCAGCCCTGATTTATGTATGTATGTATTTATTTTAAACATAAGTGGAAAACAGTTGATACATAGAAGCTTGTATGTAAATAAAATTAGACGCATGAATTGAACGCTGAATATATTCCGTTTTATGCTCCCAATATGAGCACCAAATTAACACTCCCCACCCCCAGCCACCACCATGCCCTTCCTTTTTTACCCTTTCATGTACCTAGTGACACCTTTCCCACTACAGCACTCTGCCTCACAGCCTCTGCATTGGGCTCATGCATTCATTCATCCACTCTTCAGATGTTTACTGAATGTTACCAAGACGGTCATGCACCGTCTTGGGCGCTGCGGATGCATATGAACGGTGTATGGTCCTTGCCTCCAGGGCAGTCCGCCGGGCAAGCCTGGGGGTCCCAAGCCAGCCCTGGGCTACAGGATCACGGTGCCCTTCGCAGCAGGTAAGGGCAGTGGCAGGGGACTGGCAAGCTGCCAGGCCAAAGGTTTTCCCAACGTAAAACTGGATGCGCGCGAGAGAGCCCATCCCCACTCGGCTAGATACCCACTTGGGAAGCAGGGACCAAGGGGCGAGGGCGCAGAGGACCCGGATTGGACTTACTGCCGCAGTCGCGGGGCTGGATGCTGAGCCTCCGCGCTCCCCCACGGCGGTCACAAGAGATGTGGGTACAACGATGACTACCGGGCGCGAGTCAGCTGAGCGGGTGTCTCCGAAGGGACAGTTTGAGGAAACAGTCGGAGTGGATCTGGGGTGACGCCCAAAGGGGTAGGTGATCCTGGGCGTTTGCAGTTCAGTGGATGGTAGAGTTGAAGGGTCAGGAAGAGGACTGAGGAAGAGTTGGGTCCAGAGAGTCTGAGCGACCCGGAGCCTGGGACTGAGGGAACGACAGGATGGAGCTGAGGGGAAGGGCGAGGTGCTGAGTGGATAAGTGGGCAGACAAGAGGGTCCTCTTCCAAAGGATCATTCAGAACGTGAGGGCAAAGGGTCCCCGGGACCCCGCTGGGCCGCGAAGAGGTGCCCCTACCTGGTCTCTCGCCTCAGCTTGGTCGGTCCTACAGCTGCCGCGGCGGCAGCAGCGTCTCGCGCCCTCCAGGGATTGCGTTGCAGCGGGGACAGGCCGGTGCCCCCCTCCTCTCCACGCGGGTTGGTAACGTCCGGTTCCCCCCTGCAGCCCCGAGGCCGATGGTCCAACCTGGGTTGCCCTCAAGCCGCCCCTCCGGACAGCGCCTTGGTTCGGCCCGCTGGGCTTGCCAGGCTCGCCCACCTCTCCGGTTCTCGCTGCGAGGGGCGCAGCAGTCACGCGCAGTGCTTTCCCGAGAGGGGAGCGGCGAGGCTGCGGCCGTGGCCCCGCCTTCTGGGGCCCGCGCCCCGCCCCCTTGGGGTGGTGTTAGCGGAATCGCGGCTTGGGTGCGCTGGAACCTAGAACCCTGGGGCGCAGGCCTACTGGTTTTGAAGACAGGTGCACTTGGTCACCCTCCACCTCCACCTCGCCCACCTCCACCTCGCCCACCTCCGCGTAAGGTGGCGATGATCAAACCCTCAACACCCCAGTAGAACCTCTTGGGGTAAATAGAAAAACAACAAAACTAAGGCCTGATCTCAGCCGAGACCGACTGAATCAGAATCACTGGGGTGGTGCCCAGGCTTTGGTATTTTTAAAAGCACCCCATGCCTCCGTGGATTGAGCGTGGGCCTGCGAACCAAAGGACCACTGGTTCAATTCCCAGTCGGGGCACATGCCTAGGTTATGGGCCAGGTCCTCATTTGGGGCGTGTGAGAGGCAACCACATCGATGTTCCTCTCCCTCTCTGTCTCCTTTCCTTCTTCTCTCTCCAAAAATAAATAAGCATTTTTTTTTAAAGAAGCCGCGGTAAAATCTGGAACTGACTCTCTCCTTTGACCAACTTTAGTGAGGCGCCCCCGAGTCTTCTGCTGGACTTAGGCTTGAGTTTGGGCTTCCTCTCTTGCCCTTAAAAAAAAATCCAATTTAAGCAAGAAACCTGGTAAATCAGCTTAGTGAAAATTCCCCACCCTTGGTGTTTGACCACCCTGGCTATCTTTTCCTGGGCTGGTGTAAGCAAGAATTCTGTTGAATCAGCCTAGCAAGAATCCCCCTTACCCGTGATGTTTCCTTAGTAATTGCTATGGTCTGGATGCTGTGGTCCGGGTGAATGCTATAGGCCACATGCTATGGTCCAAAACTCGTATGTTGAAATCCTAACACCCAAAGGTATTAGTATGGGTTGGCCAAAAAGTTCATTGTTTTTCCCCCTAAGATGGCTCTAGTAGCTCTTAGTTGACTTTAACGTTTAACATCAATTTGTTAAATTGTATTGTGAGGGCTGTCAAGTCAGCATGCATTAAAAAAAAACAAAGCTTACCAAAACTGGTAAATTCTTGTGTAGCCATTTTAATATTGAAGATGGAAGAAAATACACATTTTTCAGCATGTTATGCTTTATTATTTCAAGAAAGGTAAAAACAACTGAAATGCAAAAAAATTTTTGTGCAGTGTATTGAGAAGGTGCTGTGACTGATCAAAAGTGTCAAAAATGGTTTACGACATTTCATGCTGGAGGTTTCTCACTGGACTATGCTCCGTCGTGGTTGGGCAGACCAGGTGAAGTTGATCGCGATCAAACGGAGACATTAACTGGGAGATAGCGGACATACCCAAAATATCCAAATCAATAAAGTTATTGATGAAAATAAAAAATGTGTCTTTTATTTTATGGAAAAAAAACATATGGCCCTTTTGGCCAACCCAATAGATGGGGGCCTTTGGGGAGTGATTAGGTATGAGGGCGAAGCTCTCGGGAACAAGATTAGTGCCCAAGAAGATCTCACAGAGTTTCCTTGTCCAATTATCCAGGTGAGGGTGCAAGGAGAAGTCTGTCACCTGGGAAAAAAATGCCCTACTCTGCACCTTGATTTTGGCCTTGCAGCTTCCAGAACTGAGAATTTCTGTTGCTTATAAGCTACCCAGTCTGTGGTATTACAGCAGCCCGAATATACTAAGACTTGTCATTTTCCACCCACTGACCCCACTCCTGTTCCTTGGCTACAAACCCCCACTTGTCCTCGTTGGGGTCTGAACTGAGCTCAGTCTCTCCCCCACTGCAAGACTGAATTTGGCAGCCCTAAACTTACCAGGATAACCCTTTATGTAAAGTCTGCCTTACCATCTTTAACTAGTGTCCTGAATCATTTTTTCTTTAACAGAACTCATGTGCTTCCCACTCCTTATGGCAGACAGGGCATGTGTGAGATGTTGGGGACCCCATGGTCTCCTTCTTCTAGCCAGAGGGGGTGGGGTGGGGGCAGGTGGTCATTCAGCAAAAAGTTGTTAGAGGTCACTAGGTTCCATGCTCTGTGAAAGAGTTAGAGACTGAGATTTGTGCTCTAGCCACTCACAGGCTTGTTGGGTCACAGCCAAGGAAGCAGATAAATGTCACTTTGTATAACGCATCTTCTGGCCTCACAGAAGTAGTGTGACCTGAATTTTGAAGAATGGGTGGGAGACAAAGAGTGTAGGAGAATCAGCATATGCAAAAGAACAGAGGGGCAAAATAACTGATATGATGGAGGTGTGGGGTGCACTGAAGAGAGCAGAGCAGAAATGGTTGGGGTCCCTGGTTGATGTGGCTCAGTTGGTTGGAGTGTTGTCCCATAACGGAAAGGTCACGGGTTTGATTCCTGGCCAGGGCACATACCTAGGTTGTGGTTAGATCCCTGGTCTACACATGTACAGGAAAGCAACCAATCAATGCTTTTCTCTCACTCACATTGATGTTTCTTTCTCTCCCTTCCTCTCTCTAAAAGCAATGAAAAAAATGTCCTCAGGTGAGAATTAAATAAAAAAAAAAAGTCCCTTCTGCAATATGAACTCAATCTTTAAAAATAAAAAAAATAAATGCTCAGGGGTGAGATGATGAAGAGCCTCCTGTGGCATACTACGGAGCTGATACTCAGCTGTAAGCAGTGGAGAGACACTAATGGGCTTTCTGCAGATTATGGCAAATCAGGTACAAATACTAGAAGTAAAACTCTGAGAGTGAAGCAGAGAGGGCTTAGACTGCCAGCAGGACCAATACAAAGCCACGGTTGCACATTTAAACGGTCCAGGGTGAGGACTTATCTCAAAGTAGGCCAGTTAGAATCACTCACGGAGAACTGGTATTAGGGGAGAGAGAACTACACCCTTACTCATGGTTAAACTTGTAATGGAAATTTGAAAACTTGTAATGGAAATTTGTAAGTGACTTGCCAAATGGCCTGAGTAGCAAAGAAAACCAATTTGCTGAGAAGAATCAATCTGTTGCTTAAAGAGGAAACCAATCTAGACACAGAGAGACAAGTCCCCAGGTTCTTGGGGCCTTCCAGCAGCTGGCTCCACGTCTCACCAAGGCCCAGCTTGATTCTGCCCTGGGACGGAAACACATATCCTTCTGTCCAGTCAGACAGTCTCATTCAGCAAGTGTGGGCCACTGCCTGGTGTTCACGGTAAGGGATAACTTCCAAAATGGTAAAATTATGAGTCTTATACAAATATAAACTTATACATATCAAACTCATGGATTAATGAGGGAACCAGTAAGATAGTAAAACCAATTCAAGTGAGGATTTGACTTTTAGAAATGTATGTTTTCCACCAGACAAAATTAATTTGCATCACTGGGAAAAGGACTCATTTGCATTGTTATGGGCAGAAACATTTGCATTATTACCAGCATTTGAACAGATTTGCACTTTGGAAATCTCCCTCTTTGGAGTGTGAATATTGAATTAGAGAGGAAGGTAAAAAGACCAGTGAGAGACTCTGTGTCAGTTATGATGGGAAGTGAGGGGTCTGAATTAGGCAGTGACTGAGGGGTTACATAAGAGCAGACAGAGTCAAGAGAGACGAGACTTTAGTTAAATGTGCCTTTGGGGGCAGTTTGGAGGGGCAGAGTACAGTGAACAGTCTAGGGTGAATCCCAGGATCCTCCAAATGCCGTCTGCTCCAAGACTCTGCACATATCTTAATAGATTCAGGACTAGAATTTCAGGGAAATGGCACTAGGACACTGCTCCCTTGTCTTCCCGATTCTGGCAGTAGTAAAGAAGCTTATTCCCTGCCACAAGTTCTTGGAGAAAAAGGTGCAGGTGAACCAGATGGTCCCATGACCTCTCCCTGTTCTAGAGAGGCTGCAGATGAGGAACAAGTGTAAACCTCGCCTCTGTAAACTGGAATTGCCTCTGTGCTTTTGCTACTGACAGCTATTCAATCTAACTCAAGTAAAAAAATTTCCTCACTCAACCTAACTTCAAAAAACCCCTCATGTGGCTGTCTCTGGGAGTAAAACTTTATTAACATGTCCAGACTAATGAAATAATTTTTAAACTTCAGACTTCAAAATTAAGGCTTCTCCTCTTTCTCAGCGTGGCCCTATTGCAAATGGCCGTGTTCAGTGGGAAATGGGGGTGGCCCTTAGATGTCTACCTTTTCCTGCTTCTCCCTTCTCCAGTCTCCAGTGTGCTAACCCTGTTTCTCAAGGGTCTGGGTGTGCTGGAGGGAGAAGAGATGAGGAAGGTTCTTACTCAGCTGGTACTATCACAAAATAATTTCAGTGCTTGGCAGCTACCTAGAACTTATTCCTTTTCAAGGGGCCCTTTTGGAGGTTTTTCAGAGATTTCCTCCCCGTTGGTGGAGATTTCTCCTACACCTAGTTACTTTAATGTGGGTGAATTTATTTCCTTTAGCTGGTTACTTAAAAACTCCTTTAAAAATATCCAGGCATTTAAGAAATCAACTTTACTGAAGGATAATTAACATACAATAAAATGCACAGATTTTCAGTGTATAGTTTGATAAGCTGTGGCAAATGTGTACACCCAGGTCACCACTCATGCCCCTTCATAGGCAGTCAATTCCAGCTTCAGTCAACCTTATCCCTAATCAGAAATCTGTAGGAATTTAACAGCATTATCTCATGCTTCTTTCTGCTGAGGTCTCCTGAACCTTGCAGACAGTATCTCTGATGATATAAAGGAACCCTACTAGGTCCCTTACATGGCCCACATCCAGTCTATGAGGAGCGCCTGTGCACCTCTTGTCCTGAAAAACGGTGGGAGCTTAGGCCAGTCTCACCACAGCCACCTTGTCTTGCTCTGCCAGTGAATGGGTTGGCAGTTGTTCTCTTGACTTTTTAGATTTTCAAGTTACAAGTCAGGCATGAGCTCTCAAACACATTAATCATATCGATCTCTCCAGGAAATTTCCTCAAAACCTTCTCAACTTCAATTGAACTGGGGCGGGGGACTCAAAGCCTACTAGCAATTCCGTCTAAGGATCTTTTTCCAGTGTCTGAATTCCTGTCCCTTTTCTTAATGTGAGCGAGGTGATTTAAGAGTTGCAAACTTGTTTTACATACCCCCTTTTGCAAGCCTTGCACAGTCATCTCACACCTCATTTTGGAATGCGGCATCTGCTGCCTTGGATCCTCAGCAGAGACTGAGATCAGATCTCCCGAGATGCATATAAACCACTAGGAGAGGATGCCAATTGTTTTGGGGGTTTGAGGGGAATATTATTGGTCTAAATTGTAGTTTTACAAATTCCTTAGATGGGAGACCATGAGTGAACATGTTACATAAAAAGAGGCTCCTAAAGTAAAATTGGAAACTAGATACCAAAGGATGAGATTCATCTCGCAAGAACACAGTAAAAGACAAGTTTAGGACAAAAGGAGGTGGTAGATTTCATCCCTTTACTCATTTATTGAAAAGCATTACTAATCTAAGTGCTAGCAGTCTCCTGGGTGATAGGAATACAAAAAATGACCCAAAGTTCTTGTCCTCAAGGAGATCGTAATGGCCTAGCAGAGAAGACAGGAGTAAACCACAACGAAAATAGGCATGTGAGTGAGAATATATTCTGCTCTTGGGAACTAAATATAAAGAGAAGTGTACAAGGTGGTCTATGTAAGCAAGAGGCACCCAACTCAAGAATAGGAGCTTCAGTGTCAGGGAAGTCTGCCAGAGGAAACAACCAGAGCTGTGAGTGAAGGCAGATAGGCATTTTAGCCAGATGAAGGAGCAGGGTCCTAAGGGGACAGAACTGAAAGAGCAAAGGTGTAAAGGCTTCTGAAGATAGTGGGAAATTTGAAGAACTGCAAATAGTTTGGTGTGGCAGAAATGAAGGAACGAAGTTGGAGGGGAAAGCAGCAGCAAGGTAGGGAAGCTACGATGAGTCACTAAAGGAGTTTAAACTGGCAAATGACATGCTCTGATATTGAAAGATCAGTCTCTGTGGTGTGGCTAATGAATTGGAAAGAAGCAGAATCAGAAGCAGGAAGACCAGAGAGGCAGAAGGTACCATGACCTAGGCAAGAAATGATGAAAGCAATGGGACTGGGGATGAGTAAGAAGGGAAAGATTTGAAGACATTTCTAAGGCAGAGTGAATGGAACTTGACAACAGAATGGACTGGATTACAGGAGCAGAAGGGAGGAGTCCAGAAAGAACCCAGGTTCCTGGTTTGCAGTGTTTACTGGGTGCTGGTGCTATTCAGGGAAATAAGAAAATAGGCAGAGAAGCAGATTTCGATTCTTTCATTTCATTTGTACATCCAACCAATATTTATTAAAGGCCCATTATGTGCTGTGAATAGACAAGTAAATCAATGATGAAAATGTCCTGTGAAATGTGTCACTGTTAGAGGTATGCACAGGGCAGCAACTGAACAAATATGACAGGCACATAAGTCACACTGAGGAATTAGGGGCAGCTCTTGGGGGAGATAAGGCCTAATCTGAGTTTCTTTTAAAATAAAATCAAGGTGAAATTCACATAACATAAAATTAACCATTTAAAAGTATGCCATTCAGAGGCATTTAATACACTCAAAGTGTTGTTCAACCACCACCTGTATCTAGTTCCAATTATTCTGAGTTTTGAAGGGTGACTAGGAATTTGCAAGATGAAGAAGGGGTGAAGGAAAGCATTCTGGGCCATGGGAGGAGCATGTCTGACGGCATGAAGACCTCAATAGCATCACTAGGGTGCATGTGGAAGGGGGAGTAATGGAAGACGAGGCTAGAGAGGGCCCAGTAATAAAATGTCCACACTTTAACTTGATCCAGACACATGGGAAGCCCTTAAAGGATCCACAGCTGGGGCTTGACACGATCAAGTGTGCCTTTCAGGCAGATTACTCTGGCGATGCTTTGGACAGGAGGCAGCCAAGAAGGTAAGTTGGGGGGGGGGTTTATGCAGTAATCCAGAAGAGAAATGATCAGAGTCTGAGCAAGGACCATGGTAGCAATAAGGGAGGGAACTGACAACAGGACCTAGTAAAGGTGCGGAATTCATATTACTTGATGACTTACTAGACATCTGACTAGAGGGAGACCACAGGATGATTCCCATTATTCTGCCTTGGGTGACTGGGATGATGGCAGTGGCATCCTGGGATGAAATTTTTGGGAAAATGATAACTGTAGGTTGGTGGATTGAGTGTGAGTTTCCCAAGATTCAACTACATGAAGAGCCTCGGAGTCAGTTTAAAGTAGATCTGGATTCCAGAAGAGGGATATTGGATAGAGAGAGCACTGAGGACTTTTTGTTGGTAAATGAAGTCATGAGTTTGGATGAAGTCACTCGGGAAAAGTGTACAGAGAAGGGTGAGCAGAGAACCTAGTCCTGATCGTTAAGAGCCAATATTTAAGGTATGCTAAGAGGATAGAGCTATACTGTTAAAAGATATGGTCGTATCGAGGTCAAGATAGAGTTCAGCAGCAGGGGCAGAAACGTGGCATGGGTTTAAACAGGAGAGAAAGGCAGGTGAGGGAAACACTGGTTTGATTTGAAGGGGGAGGATGGTGGGGTGTATGGTTCCATGGTATTGCTCGGACTATGTTATTGTCCCTGGGACCCCAGCACACCATACAAATCTCTCCACTCCAAAATAAGCAATTTATTACGCCATCAACTTCTTACAATTTCCCAAGTACATACAATTTCTTCGCAAACTAACTTTATGGAATGAAGGCAAATGTTTGCCAATCATGGCTATGTCTCCTCAAGAAACGATTTAACCTCCTGCAGTCTCCCCCTCCAAGTTCTGAGGCCTGAAAAGGTATCAGTTTTGGGGTCAGAGGCATCAAAGAGAGGGGAGGAAGGCAAAATCATGAGCTGCCCTTAAGGCAAGAACCACTTCCCCCTACTTTTTTTGGTATAGAAACTCTCCTTCAGCTTCTTGTGACCAACTTTTCACAGCTGTCTCCTTTTGCTACCCAAGGGAAGCAAAAGACTCATTCCTAACCCCCCAGATAAACCTGAGAAGAGTGCCTAAATGGGACTGTTTGTGTGGGGCCCTGGCAAGGTTGATAGGTGCTCTGGGCACGGAGAATAGAGCCCAGAGTAAGGCTCTTAGGTTCTATTTTCTTCTCCTCTCCACACACTGCCCCTCTTCACCTACTGTTTCCATAGCTGCTTGTCTGGACTGAAACTCAGAAGGGTGGAGAGAAGGGAGGCCTGAACTTTTCTTGAAATGCTTCACTTTTTCTTGAAAAGCTGCAACTCTGACAGATATCTGGGAGCTCTTTCTTTACTTTTCCTCACCTTACGTGGGCACAGCCTTCCAGGGGAGGAAGAGGCTGAGCCTTTGGAGTGAGAGTGGGAGAGCAGGTTTGGGCCACTTTCCCAGGGACTGTAAACCTTCCTTACTAAGTTAGGTAAATACGCGGGAGGAAGAGCAATGACTGACCCCTTTGGGGTTTCCCTAAAGGCCTCTACTTTTTCAAAAGAGAACCTTTTTTGGGCCACTTGGTCTTCATAAACTTGCCAGAAGTAATGAGGGCCCCAAAGCCCTGTTTGTGGGAGAATGCGTAGGCAGAACGTCGAGAGGTTGAATGTTGGTCTTTACTCGAGACTGGGAGTGGTGGTGGATGGCTCATGAGATGAATTCCATCAAGAACCTGTAGCCAGAGCATAGGGAGCAGAGTTTCATCCACAGAGGTAAACGCAAAGATCATGAATTATACATCTGGGTAGATCCCCTGTTCTACTCACCTTATTCACACTGAAGGGCCATAATAGTGGTTTGAGAAACTTGTACCCAACGGAAGGCAACATGCAGAGGACCAAGCTGAGGACAATACTCAGCCACAGTTGTGGCGTGTTCAGAGTGTTCTTTGCCACGCCTGTAATCAATGAGCCAAGAGGGGGAAAGGCTAAACTGAAGCCTGGAGGAAGTGGACTGTCAGACAGAACTTAGATACCTCTGCAGTCCAAAGAAGGAAGTACTGATTTGGAGACAGTTTAGTCTCCTGAGAAATAATATCAACGCAAAAGAATTGCACTGAGGTCCTTTGCACAGCCAAAGTCACTGTGAATTCACATGCCTTTGTCTCCCTCTAAAGGCTGGGCAAGGCAGGAGAGGTGGTGGGTAGGCTTGGAACCTTGGCTTGGACACATAAATGGGATAGAAGAGTTTGGAAGGGAAAAATGAAAGGCTGATGACAGGTGGGTGCCAGCTACATCTACATACCTACTCTTTCTGCATTTTGTCCTCATCAGAGTGGAGATGAGAGATAGGGAAATTAACATGGAGGCAATAAGGCAGCATGCCACAGTGGAAAGAATATCGGACTGGGAACTGGGAGACCTAGATTTGAGTCATTTAAAATGGTGCTAATAATTCTTGTCCTGGCTACCCCAGAGGCTGCTTGTAAAGATCAAATTAGGTAAGATATTTTCAAATATCTTAAAACTCTATAAGGTAAACTATTTCCTCTAACTAGATTTTGAGTCCTTTTAGGGCAGAGACTATGTGTCATTCCTATTTATATCCACAGAACCTAGCACATAGTAATAGCATTTATTAAGCAAATATATTGGTTCACACTCCCCACTCCTACTTCCCACCCCCTTGCCTACTTCCCACATTGGGCAGAGCCTTACCTAGGAATTGGAAGATATTGGGGAATATTAGGCACAAGCCATCACTGTACAGGAAGAATAAGATGCAAAAGTAGAAACCCAGGCTACCCCAGATGAAGAGGTGGTTTATCATTGTCCAGTAGGTTGTCTCCAGGGCAATCTGAAAAACACCCTCTTTTGTACAATGTTCTATAAGCCACTTCCCTTCTCCAGTTCCGCAATGAAGGGTTCTCCCTTCCCACCTTCCCTCCTTCCTTCCCTCCCTCTCTTCCAGGCAGTCTCCCCATCCAAACTCCTTACCCTGCCTTGCCCACTGTCCGCACCTGCATTGTGGCCACCCAAAGCAAAGAGGTCTGTACTATCAGGGAGAAGGACTGGTAGTCAGAGATTTCCTTCCCGTCACTGCGTACTGAGTTGAAAACGGTCCCCATGGGAATAAAGAACAGCACGAAGGAACTGTAGATTCCATGAACTAAACACTTCACAAATTCCTTCTTGTTGAAATAGAGGTTGTGCTGGCCTGGCTCGTACAGCTCTGGGAAGCATAGGCTCCATGTATCATTCACATCCTGGAAGCACCACAGGATAAGAGGAAGGCTCAGGAAGGTGCCGTTCCCGTCAGGGCAGAGGCCTCTCCCCACACCGAGTCTGCTGCCAGGCTACCTAGGAACTTCCTCACAGATTACTTGAGAAGTGGAACCAGAGAAGAGAGCAGTGGCCAGGGATGCTTCCTGAAGTCCTACTCCCTAGGCAAGGATCTAGGTAGTAGAAGAAAGCTAGGAGAAGATCAAGATGGTGGGAAGGACCTAGAGGCAGTTAGGATTGGGGACTTTAAGAAGGGGGGGAATTAGGATTGGGGTAGCTGGAAGGGAGGACTGGTTCGTGGGCTGAGGGAGGCAGTTGGGATATCAGTCCCCAGTTTCAGTTTTCCTTTAGTTGAATATTCAAAAGCCAGTGGGAGGAGAGGAGGAAGCCAGTGGGGACCAGTGAGTCCCTTGGAGGTACCCACGTTCTGTGATGCTCCTCCTGTTCCCATAGCTACTGGTGAACTCAGGAAAGAGGATTCTCTATGCGCATAACATTGGATCATCCTTGTCTCCTAAATCTGAAACTCTGGATGAGAAAGCTTGAGGCTTGTTTTGAGAGGTTGTGGATCCCTAAAACTAGACCACCAAAACTTGTTAGGACTGTTGGGTGACACAACTCGTCCCCCTTGCTGCTCTGAGGCTGGCAGCTGCTCCACAGAGAATTTTCCTTCCTACTCTGATGGAGATCAGGAAACATGATCCCTTGATGTCCTCTTTCAGCTACTTTATTCCTCTTTAGAGACTCCTTTTCTATTCCATGTGCCCAGGACTGGAGGTTGGGGTAGAACAGGAGGGAGAAGTAGGGCACCAGGAACCCCAAAGCCCAGGAAATTGCTGACAGGGACAGACGGCCCCTCTAGGCTGACTCTGTATAACTTGAAGGTATCATACCCCTACTCCCATGCTTGGCCTTCAAGGACCCTCACCTGGGCCTCCCTGCATTGGCTCATCATCTTGTGTCTGTGTGGCCTCTCTTCTCTTGGAGCCCCTTGCTTTACCTCGTCCTGCCCCAATGACTATTTCCTTTCACTACTTTGTACACATTCAATGTACTGTACAGCACAGTTTCCATGTTTCTCTCTACAAAGATAAAATGGATGCAAGAAAACTTGGATTTCTAAGACTGATGGTTATTCTGTGTGGAGGAGGATTCTTTATCCCGTGGTACCTCTCCAGGCGATGAGCTCCTTTCCTTGCTCTAGAAAGGATTCAATTTAGACTTGACTTCATAGAACCCATCTCTCTGTCCTTCTTAATCTTGAGAATACCCCTCATGGGCCAGGGGCTTCAGCCCTGACTAGGAGGCTTGCTGCTAGTCTTACCTGGTCAAATAGACTCAAGCCCAGGACAGGGAGGCAGGTGTAGACCAGGTTGTAGAAAGTGATAAACCAGGTATCATAAACTGTCTGGAAGAATACCAAGGAGATTTCTTAGATTTGGCTCTTCTACAAAGTCTCATCTCCACCTCCCAGGTCCAAGAGAGCCTTCTTTGCCACCCCCCTACCACCCATCACTACACTAACTTAGTGCAGGATTTGAATTCCAGAAATCTAAGGCTGACTGCAGTCTTTGTTTGGTCCTACTCTGTTTAGAACTCTGGCCACCAGGCTGAGGCAGGGCTATGTCAAGTTTATTGGTGGCCAACCATACAAGGTGGATTTGGGCCAACCCTACTACGAGCTACAGACCCCCTCCCTACACAGAAAGGACCCAGAGTGGCTTCTGGGGAATGCTAGTCATACCCCTGCACTCTCAGGCTGTAAGCCTCTGGGATTTTTTTTTTATTTCCTTTATGGCATTCAGTAGCTTCCGTAACACTGAACACTTTCTAACATGGCAAGTAGAATAGACCTAATGTCCCTTCCCTAGCTAGATGCTCCACCCTGGGCCGAGAGAGGGCTCCTCTCCTTACTAGCCACAAGAGGTCAGCAGCAACACATACATGCACACATCTGCACCTCGCACAACCAGACCTGCTTTGTTAGACGCTGAGGGTGTACTAGTCTCCTACTGTCTGCTGACTGGTCCATTTCTCCTGGGGCCCAAGGCAACAGAGGGAGTAGTAGGGACCTCCCAAGAGAAATTTTCCAGACCATGTTTCTCTTGGGAATCTTTGAATGACACCTGAAAAATTTCTCATAGAAGGAACTTTTGGCAGAACTTGGAAATCCAGGTGTCACCTCTCCCCTCTACTGTGTGGGGGATTTCACATTTAAACTTGGAGCTAATTCATTGGAGCAGACCTAGAGCACAAGAACAATAGATAAGGCTTGCTTAAAAACCTTTTGCTAAAAAAGTTATAGGTATGGGATGTGCATACCCACCATGACCTGCCCAGTTAGAAATTTATGATTTATTATAGCACTACCTTTTCCTTCTTTCTTAAAATAAATAAACATACATTTATTTTATAGAGAGAGGGAAAGGAGGGAGAAGGAGAAGGAGAAAAACATTGATGTGAGAGAGAAATAGTGATGGGCCACTTTCTTGTATGTTCCCCAACAGGGGACCTAACCTGCAACTCAGGCACGTGCCCCTACTGGGAATTGAGCTGGTGACCTCTCACCTCACAGGGCAACCGTCAACCAACTGAGCCACACTAGTCAGGGCTAATTCACCCCCTTTTCATCCCCAGAACTGTAGTGGTTAGGCATGAGCAGAGTAGGAATGATAGGCCAGGTGCAGAAGGTCACCCGGGCAGTAAACTTTCTCTTATAGTTAAAAAAATTTTTTTAAGAGATGGAGAGAAACATCAATGTGTGATTGCCTTGCCTGCAACCCAGGAGTGTGCCCAGATGAGGAACCGAACTGGCGACCCATTGGTTTGCAGGTTGGTACTCAGTCCACTGAGCCACACCAGCCAGGGCAAAAACAAATTTTCATTACAGCAACAATAGTGTGTTTTGTTTTGTTTTGCAGGGCCGGGGCGGGGGGAGTATAATGGTGGGGAGGGAGAAATGAAAGGAAGCCGTGTTTCCAAGTATGGCTGTGGGTGAACACCACAACCAGCCTATCTGGTAAGACTCCAGACGCCCCTTGAGGCTTAGCCTGTTCCATAAAGACTATTTTGGATGAAAAAAAAAAACAGAAAGAAAGAAAAACTCCTAGATCAAGTGCTTGGAATCTCTAAGTCTCTATGTCAGGGAAAGGGTGAAAATATCTTATGGGAGAGTCTGAAGGTAGGTAGGAGTCAAGGCCAAGTCAGAGCCAGGCCAGACACATTAGTGTTTGGAAATCTAAGGTTAAGTGTGGGATCAGGAGATGGGACAAGCCTAAGTGAGGAGCCTGGATGGCAGCGTGTCATAGATTTGGTCTCTGCAGGAGAAAAAGAGTCTGAGCTGGCTGAAGTGGGAGTGACTAGACAAGACCCAGTTGACCAAAGTAGGAAATGCCATCTGACGTCCTACCTGCGCAGAGAACCCGTTGTAGAAGGAATACCAGAAGTGCACCAGAGTGAAGGCAAAGTTTTTGTAAAAGAAGTAGCTGAGAAACTTGCACATGCGGTTATAAGACCAGCGTCCATGGACCAAGAGCAGACGCTGGAGATAGCGGAACTGGGAGAAGGAGAAGTCGCTGTTGAGCACGGCCTGCGTTCCCTCCTGGCCGCTGATGCCGACCCCAATGTGGGCAGCTGCAAAAGAAACCCCAGAAGCTTCTTACCACAGAGCTTGTTTGCTGGGCTCCCAGCCTGGAAAGTGTAAAAGGAAGGCTGAGATCATGGGGCACAAATCCCTTATTTTACATCTGGAAAACACCTCCACACCCGGCTCGAAATGGCACTTGCTTAGTGGAGCCTTTTCTCCTTAGTGGATGGCCCCTCCCCCACACACCAGAAAACAGCTCCTTCATCTGCACTTTGTTTTGGGAACTGCTGCTCAAGAGTGCCTGGCATGTCCAGTTCTGGAAAGTGGACCAGGATGTTTCTTGCACCTACTCTAGCCATCTGGGCTCTGTCCTACAGTCCAGACGCTGAGGTAAAAATTTCTTGATAATTCTTGAAGCCATGTAAATCAATTAAAAATGTAGGATGAATGAATGCCAATCCAACACAATATTTAATTACCTAAGTTTATCTAAGGAGCTAAAATCCAATTGTTGGGAGGAGTAAGTGATGTGCATACTTTGTCAGTGTTCTCTGGGAGGCCTAACACGACCTTTTCCTGGATAAAGCAAGGATTATACTTGACAGAAGATAAGATCGAAGTTCCTAAAACTTTTAATTAGTCTGTTATAGTATAAGCCGAATTCACAGATTTTCTGGCACATACCTACTGCATTGCTTAAGGGAATAATTGAAATCTTTAAGGCCCTAACAACCAGAATGGCTCTAGAAACTGGGAAAGAGAGAAAGAACACTTCTTAGTGTTGAAGTGGAGTATCTGCTAGTGTTTCCTGCAGGGAGAGAGGCTGGACTGGAGGACCTCTAAAATGTCATACCAGTTGCTGGAGGCTGAAAACATTCAGCTGAAATTAAAACCAGTTTCTGCCATTTGCTTCTATTGGTCTAGAGCATCAATAAGTCTGCCATTCTCCTCCAGCCAGGGGAGTCAGGGCAAGCTCTCTGGAACAGTGCCTTAGGAGGAAAAGATCTCTGCATTGTGCCTCACAGCTAATTCCCTGGCTGGGTGGCCCTGCCTTCAGCCTAACTTTGCTCAGGCCTACAGGCTTCAAAAAAGAAAACAGATTATGACTCCTGCCCAGGGGTCCTTTCTGTGGGCTTTGATGCCATCTCAGAAAGATGTTCATGGGTTCTTGTGGAAGCTGTGTAAATCTATATGTGTACAAGTGTTAAGTGAATGCATCTAAATGTGTGTTCATAACTGTGGATATGGGTTGATGTGTGCATGTGTAAAGAGTGGAAACGCAGGCACAGAGGAGCATGAATGAAGATGCAGGAGTATAAGCCAGCAACATGGTGTCATCCAGAACAGTTTTGTCCACAGAGGAAGGAAAGGGCAAGCCCATGCCTAGGGGCTATAGCTCCGTACCCCTCACTTGCCTTTGATCATGCTGACATCATTGGCCCCATCCCCGATAGCAAGTGTCACCCACTTTGTGTGCCTCTTCACCAGCTCTACCACCTGGGCCTTCTGAAGGGGTGTCATCCGGCAGCAAATCACCCCCTGGCACATGCAAGCTGTTCGTAGCAGTTCCAACTCCAAGTTCCTTTCTAGAGCATAGGCCTGTAGCACCAGGACATACCCACATTTCAGGTCCACCTTCATAGGCCCCTCCCCTCCCCTCCATACTCTCCTGTACTACAGAGGTCAGGCATAGCTGTTCCCAAGGTGCTCCACCCCCAAGGGAGGCCAAGCTCCCACGTCATTTCTAAGCATCCTCACATCTGATCCAGCCTCCAGCAGGAAACCGATCAGGGTTGCTCACTGGGTCTAATCAGTTGACTGGGCTATAAGGCCAAGTTTCTTTTTGGAAGACCTGCTACTGCTCACTTCCCTCCTTCCCCTAAGGGACAGGCCACATCAGTAGTGAAGAATTTAAACAACGAAGGAATATGCCCTTGGCTTCTCTTTCCTCATCATTACTGCCTAGACAAGGCTCGGGAAAGTGTCTGTCAGGCAAGGGCACCAGAAAGAAGGGGGAACAGGGTGACTCATGGGTCTTGAAATTTCCCTGAAGTGGGCTAAACCTAGGGAAAAAGTTCCTTGGAAGAAGAGGACAGGGGTGTAGCTCTGTGTTGCCCACCAGACTGCAGCCATTGATGATCAAGCCATAGTTGCCATTGGGCACCTCCTCGGGGATCCTGGTGGGCACTTTGGGCTCCGTGAAGAGGTAATTGTTTATTGGATCTGGTTCCAGTAGAGGCTCGGCTTTCATCTTATTAAGTGCTGACCTGAAAGCCAAGAGTTGCGGTCAGGGTCTGACCCGAAGCCCCAGAACTTAGAAGGAAAATGTGCTGCAGAGTGAAAACGGGCAAGGCAGATACAGAGCCTCTGGCAAAGCACCCACCCGGGCCTCGGACTTGTCTGCCTCCTGAGACCTGCCACAGCCTTAGGTCCCTGACCATCCACGCACCACACTGCTCCATCTCGCCACCCCCAATCCAGCCTCTGGAGTCCTAATGCTTCTTCACAAAATTCTCTCAACTACTTTAGGTTTTTGGTTCCCCCCTCCTCCTTTTCTTCTCTATTCCTTCTGGCAGTGTGGGGCCATGACGGGTGAAGAGATGGGTGAGAAATCTTGTGTCCAGGGACGGGCTGTGGCAGCTCTCTCATCTGTACCTGAGTTCTTGCTGAATAGTTGCATCATCCTTGCCTTCCACGGTAAACAGCCCATCCGTTTCATCCCCAAATATGTTACAGGCATAGGCGATGTTCACAGCAGTCTCTGCAGGGAGGGGGGAACGCAGGCTGCATGTTGGCCAGAACAAGGGGTTTGCACAGTGTACAGCTACACAGACTCTAATGGGGGCTGCAGAGCCCACTGGTCCACACTTGCCCTGGATGCAGTCAGAGTGTATTTTCCATGAGTCAGTGGAGACGACATTGAAACATCCACAGGAGGCTGACTACTTGGTACCGACTTGCAAGTTATTTATCAAAAATTCAGATCATTCTGGCTTAGCCTTCTCTACAAAGCCTTCTGTTTCTTAAAGCAATTCTAGTTTGTGTCCACGTCTCCAGGCAATCGGATGTATTTCCCTGAACAGATTTGTACACATTTCTATGCTAGATTTTAAGGAAGATTGAGGTATGTTTAGGTTGTAGTCTTTCCTTTACATCAAAAACCTGAAATTCGGAATAAATTCATACTAAAGGAAAAAAGTAAAAAAAAAAGTAAGCCCTGAACCTTGGCTGCAAGTGGTATTAATATTCAGAGGACAGTTGCAATTGTCATAAAGCTTTCTTAGAGAAAGGCCTTGAGGATGGGTGAGACTTGTCTAGAGGAAGAAAAACATTTCAAACGGGGAAACAACCCAGGGGCCCCGAGTAGGAATTGGCCTGTTTTGGGACATACTGAAGATAACAGTCTCATTAGGAGGGAGGTAAGGGTGTGGAGGCAGCGACAGATTATTGAGGTCTGGAGGGCCCGACAGTGGAGTCCGACGACTTACACGTAGAGCTGCTGCAGGTGCCTGCGCAGAGGAGTGACATCATAAAAGTAGAAAGTTTTAGAAAGTAAACTGATGGTTGTTGGTAGCCTATACTAAAGTTAGTAAGGGCAGGAGACAGAGATCAGTTCAGAAGTTTTTGTGAAAGTTCAGCCAACAGGGGACAAAAGCTGAGCTCGGGTGGTAACATAGCCAGGAGGATCTTTCAGAGGAACTGGTGGGTCACGGTGAGAGAATGAACCTTTGGGACGGCAGAGAGGGTATAGTTAAGGACAACTCTAAAATTTTTTGCTTGTAAGCTCCTGGATGACAAATGTCTGTGTCCTCAACGCCTAATACAGCAGCTGGCATAAAGTATATAGTTAGAAAACTGTATATAAATCTGGGAATGGAGTTGTCCTGTAAGAACTTGACATGGATTATAAGACGTTTTTCAAATATATGAATAAGAAAAAAAAAAGAAAAAGAAGAAATGGCCAAGGTGGATAGGGAAGAGGATGGGTCAGGTGCTCCCCTTTACCTTGCTTATCTCCAGTCAAAACCCATATTTTAATTTTGGCTTTGTTCAGCACTTTGATTGTCTGAGGTACTCCGTTCTGCAGCTTATCTTCTATGGCTGTGGCCCCTAACAGCTTCAGACAGAGACATCAGTGAGTGAGGAAAAAGGAGAGTCACAGTGCAACCCAACAATTCAGCTGGCACCTCAGCACCCTCCTTAGTAAGGTGGCCCTGTCCTGGCATGAGGACCCCAATGGTGTAAAACTCAGCACACTCTACTTGTCCACAGATGCAGCCTTCAACCACACACTGAAACCAAATTCAGAAACACAGACTCTGCGGGACCCAATAGGGAAGGGACTTGCCCAAGTCACACATGATGCTGTGTCCTGCTTCTAAACCATCTGTTTCTCTCAACACACCTTCACTTCTGCCCTGCTTCATAGCATGCTTCCTAGCTTTGGTCTCCAAAAGCGTGGGTTCCAGACAAGGGATCCCCTACATTCCATTCTAGTTTTTCTTTCAGCCCCACAAGAGCTTGGGTGAATTTCTTTTGTTTGTACCTACTATGGCCCCCCAAGGTTTTCAAGGCCTTTTCCCATAAAAAGGGAAACAATTAGATTAAAAGCATCTCAGTCCAACACCATGACTTCTCCCTGGGATACTCAAACAGTGCCGACCACAGCGATGGGCACCGGACTAAGTCTGAGGAACTGATGGACAGACGGCTTATTTCTGCTAGACCTCTAGAAGGACAGTCTAGAAACACTAACCACAGAACTGACTATGGAAGGAGATTTGTGGCCTTTGGGATCTCTAGATTTTCCCATTTGTATCTGTAATTTCTTCTTTATAGCAGAGCCAGCCTGTATTAGTCTAGTCAAAAACTTTGGAGTCACCCTTAACTTCTGCATTTCTTATATCTATAATCTAATCCACCAGCAAATTCTGTTGGCTCTCTTTAAAAAATGTACAGAATTTGAGTAGTGGGCACACAATGCAATATGCAGATGATGTATCACAGAATTGTACATTTGAAACCTATATAATCTTATTAACCAGTGTCAGCCCAATAAATTTAATAAAAAGGAAAAAAAAATAATTTGACTACTCCTCACACTACTACATTCCACTACTTCTAGCTAGTTCAAGCCATTATCATCTCACAACTGTATTACTGCAGCCACCTTCTGATTGGTCTCCCTGGGTCTGTGCTTGTGCCCCTTCAATACAATCTCAACATGGCAGCCAGAGAGACCATTTTAAAAGCTATCACATCACTTCTCTGGTTGACTTCTTCAACAGTTTTCCATATCTCACTATAAATTCTTATGTTGGCTTATCAGGACCCTCTACTACTTCTCTGTCTCAAGTTTTTACTCACTCCTCCTTACTTACACTATACCACCCACCCTTGGCTGTCTCGCTGTTCACTTTACAAGTTAGGCCCGCTCCTGTTTCAGGGCCTTTGTTCTTGCCATTCCTTCTGTCAAGCTAATCCCCCAGAGATCTGCTTGGCTTGCCACCTTCTTGAGGTCTCTGCTCAGATGTCTCCGTCACAGTGAAGACTACGCAGCTATGCTTTGCCCTCTTCAACACACACACACACACGCTGACACTCCCTGGGTTTCTTCCTGGTTTTACTTTCTCCCACAGCATTTTCACCATCTAACATACTATATACGTTGCTTTTTGGCCTGTTTTATCTACTGCTATGTGCTCAGGACTTAAAATAGTGCCTGGCATGTAGGAGGAGGCCCTTAATAAATATGTCAAATGAATGAGTGAATATTTTTGTCCTGAGTATTCCATCAATTAATTCTGGATTATCTAACCTGTACATTATTCAGATCGTGATTTCTCCCAGATTACTTAGTTTCTGTGAGCAGCTTTGGGGTACGAAACACTGCCAGAAAGATGAAATTTAAACCGGTGCATTTTTTGTTACTTATGAAACTCAAAGATCCAGGATATCCTGTTTTAGCTTGGATTCCAGTATCCAGTGTCCAGAGAGAGTCTGAACCTATTGATTTGCTGGAAGCCACATTCAGACCCCTTGCTCAGTCTGCTGACTGTCATCCCCATGGAGCTCCCAGTCTGTCCCTGGCTTCCTCACACTAACCATCAAGTCTTTTTCGATCTCTTCACAGATAGTTGATATTTTATTTTCCCGATTCTCCAAAGATAAGCAGGCTTCACTGTGCTTCTTGCTCCAATCATGGAAGAATGAACTGTCCAATTCTCGGTAGGCCACAAGGAGGGTGCGAAGGCCTTCCCTGGCAAACTCCTGAAAGACATGTGTGCACTGAGTAGGCCTGGGATGAGTTTGGGCTGAGTTAAGAGAGCAGCAGACTGACCCCACAGGTCCTGTCTGCCTGCGAAATGGCGTTTAATCGTCAGCCTCATCAGAAAACAACTGTTGAGAAGATCCAAAATCACATGAAATGATGTTCAATATCACTAGCTATCAGAGAGATGCAGATTAAAACCACAATGAGGTACCACTTCACACCAGTCAGAATGGCCATCATAAGCAAAACAACAGACAACAAGTGTTGGAGAGGTTGTGGAGAAAAGGGGACACTAGTGCACTGTTGGTGGGACTGCAGACTGGTACAACC
>PVIA01013557.1:0-31637 GCA_004024845.1 Tonatia bakeri | reverse complement strand
TATTGGTTCCCTGTGCATTTTCCTTCATTTCTCTTATCGTAGCCTGCATTTGTTCATCTAATTTATGTCCAAAGTCAACCAATTCTGTGAGCTTCCTGATCAACAGTGCTTTGAACTGTGCATCTGGTAATTCGGCAATTTCTTGGTCACTTAAAAAAAATTGGTTCTGGGGCTTTCAAATATGTTTGAGCCATCTTTTTAATTTTCCTTTGGTTTGGATGTGGCTGTTTCGTAAGGGCGGGGGAGCCTTAGGTGTTCACCAGGGCAGGACACCCCTGGGTTGTGACGTTGTATGTGGGGGCGGGGTCTGAGAGGGAACAATGGCGCCTGCTCCGCTCTCTCTAGGACTTCCGTTCCCTCCACTGTCTCCCACAAGCAAACTGGGCCCTTGCTGCGCTGGCTCCCGGGCGGTGGGCTGGTGTACTTTCTCGGACTCTCTGGGCTTCCCCGAGAAGTCTCCTGTGAGGCTGGGAGAGTCTCCCGGCCTCAGCTCCCAGACGGGGCTCTTAAGCTTTGAAACGCGGCGGCACTGCCCGTTTTTCACTTAGTTTGTGCGCAAACGTGTGGCTGCGGACAGCCAGCTGCCCTGCACCCCTCACTGGGTCTGCTAGTCACCTCCGTGCTTCCGCGCCCAGCGTCCGCCACCGGTCCGTCCGCTGCCGCTGCCGTCTGCACCCTGCGCGCCCGCGCCTGCCAGCCAGCGCCTCTTCCTGCCGGGAACCCCTCAACCCCACTTCGCAGGCCTCCCGACTCCGCCGCTCCTTACCAGTCTGGATGTACTGGAGCCCGACTTCTGTTCAATTAATTTCTCTCTGTTCTGGTTGTTAATTGTTTCTCAATCTTTGTTGTTTTCAGTCTTGGTTGTGCGAGGAAGCACAGTGCGACTGCCTATGCCTCCATCTTGGCCGGAACTCCGGGAGTGTTTTATTTTTTAACACAGAAATGGTTATCTGGACCCTGGCTGGTGTGGCTCAATGATTGAGTGCCAGCCTGTGAACCAAAGGGTGGCCAGTTCGATTCCCAGTCAGGGCACATGCCTGGGTTGCAGGCCAGGTCCCCAATAGGGAGTGTGTGAGAGGCAACCACACACTGATGTTTCTCCTTCTTTGTCCCTCCCTTCCCCTCTCTAAAAATAAATAAATAAAACGTCTAAAAAACCATATAGCATTAAAAAAAAGAAATAGTTACCTGGAATAACTATTATTGGTAATAATGTTATTGGTTATAGTTGTGAGCAACATTCATCAACGACCACAGACGGATTTACCCCCACAGGCACGGACACGCGAGGCCGGGGAACACTGGTTGCTTCTAGGAAGGGGATTTAGTGGCCAGGGACAGGCGTGGGAGGTAGGCTTTCCCTCATTAGCATTTTGGACTTTCAATCTCTCTTTTTTAAAGTTGATTTTTAGAAAGGGAGAGGAAGAGAGACAGAAAGAGAAACGTCGCTCTGTTGTTCCACTTAGTTGCTCATTCATTGGTTGCTTCGTGCCTGTGCTCCGACTGGAGATCAAACCCGAGACCTGGGCACAGCTGGACAGCATTCTAAACGCCCGACCTACCTGGCCGGGGCTGGGCTTTGCGTCTCCTGTCACAAGGGTGCATTGCTCATTTTAAAGACAATCAACCTGATCTTATCGCTCTCCTATACGGAACCCTCCAGCGGCCTCCTGGGATTGGCAGCCTCCAAGACAGGCCCAGTGGTCCACCTTCTTAGTACCCCTCCCCCTCCATGGGATGCCCTTCCTTTGACCCCGGGCTGGACCCGAGGACTCACTTCTCTTTTTTAAATATATTTTATGGATTATGCTGTTATAGTTGTCCCATTCCCCCCACTTTACTCCCCTCTGCCCTGCACACCCCCTCCTACCCACATCCCCCCCTTTAGTTCATGTCCATGGGTCATACATATAAGTTCTTTGGCTTCTACATTTCCCATACTGTTCTTACCCTGCCCCACCCCCATCTATTTTCTACCTACCATCTACGCTTCTTATTCTCTGTACCTTTTCCCCCTCTTTCCCTCTCCCCCTCCCCGCTGATAACCCTCCGTGTGATCTCCATTTCTGTGGTCAACCCTCCATTTCTGTTCCTGTTCTAGTTGTTTGCTTAGTTTGTTTTTAAGTTCGGTTGTTAAACTGTGAGTTCGTTGTCCAGTGACTCACTTCTAAGGAAAAGAACGTAGCAACAGTGCTGGAGGGTCACTTCCCAGATTAGGTCACTAAAAGGCTGTGGCTTCCGTTTCGGGTGCCCCTCTCACCTCCTCGCTGGCTCACCCTGAGGGAAGTCCTGTTGTGAGCTGCCCTGTGGAGAGGCCTACACTGCAGGGAACTAAGTAAGGTCTCCAGCCAACAACTAAGCCTTGTGAATGAACTTGGAAGTGGGTCCTACACCAGCTGAGAGGCCTGCAGCCTGGTGAGAGGCTGATCCTGAGGCACCCAGTTAAACAGTGCCCAGGTTCTCAACTCACAAAAATTGTGGCACAATAAATCTTTGTTTTTTAGGCTGTTGAACTTGGGGACAGTTTGTTAACTTTCATTAGCAACAATAGATGACTAATTTACTTCCCATTACACTTTAAAATAAACCCTGGTGGGTGTGGCTCAGTGGACTGAGCACTGGCCTGAGAAGCACAGGGCCGCTGCTTCGATGTCCAGTCAGGGCATGTGCCTGGGCTGCAGGCCAGGTCGCCAGTGGGGGGTGTGCAAGAGGCAACCGCACACTGATGTTTCTCTCCCTCTCTTTCTCCTTCCCTTCCCCTCTAAAAATAAATAAATTAAAAAACTAAAACAAAACCCAAGCCCCTCCCACAGCCTACCAAGGCCCAACCTGATGTGGGCCGGTGTAGCTCTCTCCCACACTCTCCTGCTCCCCATCCCTCCTGCTGCGCTGGGAGGTCAGCTGCTTGCTGACCTTCGCTCTGCATCCACCTGTCCAAACACAGCCGCCACTAGCCACGTGTAGCTATTTAAACTAAAACGAACTCAAATGAAATAAAAAGAAAATTCAGTTCCTCAGTCACCTTTCAAGTGCCCAGGAGCCCTGTGCAACAAGTGGCCACCGTACTGGACAACACAGAGAGAGAGCATTTCCGTCACCACAGGAACTGAAAAGTATGCAGAGGTGGTAGTTCTGACCTCAGGAGCCTTGGGATCCCAGGGCTCAAATGGCATCATTCGGTATTTGTCTTTCCTGTGTTCTGACTCTGCTTTCAACCTGTGTTGTTTGCATTGCCAGGCAGGTTTCCCTCTGAGATGTTAAAGATGGCTGCCAACAGTACCAAGTTCACTTCTTACTAATGTGGCAACTTACATAAAGAGAGAAAGACTCTATCTTTTAAAAAATATTGTTTTAATTTATTTTTAGAGCAAGGGGAAGGGAGGAAGAAAGAGAGGGAGAGAGACATCAATGTGTAATTGCCTCTGGTGCGTCCCCCACTGGGGACCTGGCCTGCAACCCAGGCATGTGCCCTGACTGGGAATTGAACCTGCGGACCCTTTGGTTTGCAAGCCGGTGTTCAATCCACTGAACCACACCAGCCAGGACAAGAGAAAGCCTTTATCTTGATGATTCCAGCAAAAATCCAGGGGCTGCCCCTCAATGGCTGGATCTGAGTTGGGTGTTCATCTCGAACCAGTCGCCGAGGGCAGAGAGGGTCAGCGTGTTCCCGTTTGTTAGGTCTGGGTCACATGCCCTCTCCACCCCCAGCTGAGGGGTGGGGTAATCTTTGTTTTTTCTTTAAATATTTTATGTATGTAGGTATGTATTAAAGAGAGGGGAAGGTGGGGTGAAAGAGAGGGAGACAAATATCAATGTGCAAGAGAAACATCAATCAGTGATCAAACCCACAACCCAGGCATGAACTCTGACTAGGAATAGAACTGGTGACTTTTCACTTTGCTGGACAATGCTCACTGACTGAGCCGCATCAGTCAGGGCTGGGGTAATCTTTATTCTGCCCATGTTGATGAGGAGGGGAAGGCGAGGGGTCTTCCTTGGAAGAACATTGAGGGGCTAAAAGGATTCTTGGACTCAATTCCGACGAGTGTGTAGGGACTCCCTCACACCAAAGAGCAATCCTCAGACGTGGGGTCCCACAAGAGAAGGGCTCAGTCCCGCAGGGCAGGGCTGCCCTACCCTCCACAGGCCAGCCACAGGCCAAGTTACTGCCTCTGCCTGTGCCTGCCCGCCCGTGAAGAGCTCCACTCCTGAGGTGTGACTGCTTTGCTGGGCGGCTCCCAGAACTCAGGAAACTCTTTCACTCAGTCACTCACTCACTCACTCACTCACTCACTCACTCACTCGTTCACTCGATTACCAGTCCATTACAGAGGATGTTAAAGGTTACAAGCCAACAGTGGGGTGAAGAGATATAGAGAGCAAAGTCCCGAACAAAGGAGCTTCTGTCCTCACAGAGCGTGGGGCCATGGCCATGGTGTGTGGAAGTGTTTCCTTCCACAGAAGGGCAGCTCTCCTAAAAAAGGGGCCGGTGAGCTGCCCTCGTGGAGTTTTATGGCGACTTCATTACATAGTCATGATTGACTAAGTCAGTGATTTTCAACTGATGCACCACAAGGATTTTTAAAACACGCAATACCCGACTACTTAGTCGGGGACACTGGCCTATTTTCCCTTAAATTGTCAAATAAAAAAAAATGACAACAGCCAACACAACAATAGGTGGCCAGTGTGAATGAATCAAAATTATACCCACTTTTTTGTCAGATCAGCAAAAAACAAATTTTAGTAATTAATTTATGGGTGTCATGAGATGACAAAGTTTGAAAAATCTCTGGTATAAGCCAATTATGATCTCTTCCCCTGACCAGAGATTAGTTTAGGGGTTTCAGGTGACCCAGTTCCACCCAATGAGCCATGAGTGGAGGGCTGCTTGGGGTTTTTGTGTGGCAGGTTTCTTCATTTTTAAGGCTTTACTGGAAGGGGAAGTCTTCTTACTGAAGTTTGTGTGACTTCTGGAGCCGTGGCAGCCATTATGTGACTATGAGGGAGTCCGCCTGATGGTCTGCACATGGAGGACCATAGAAAAGGAAAACAAAGAAATATCTTGGGTTCTTGATCACATGGTCAAATCACAGAAAGCATTGCCCCTGGAGCCCCTCTGTCCAGATCTCTGGCGATGTGAAAAGATGAATCTGAACGTCCTTACTGCTCACTTAAGCTTGGTTTTCAAAGGCATCTTGACACTGCCAGACCCTCTCACCACCCCGGGCAGTCTGCTAGGATTCACAGTCCTGGGAGAGAGCCCTCTTTAGCCAAATTTAGGCCTATTTTTTTTTTTCAATAAAAAAGTTCAACCAAATTCATTTGAAGATCTAACTGGCTTTATTAAACAATTCATGAGCTGGGCAGCACCCCATCTAGCAACTAGGAGGGTGCTCTGAGGAGCTGTAAGAACCAGAAGGACTGCAGGAAGGGGGCGGAGCAGGGAGGCTCTCAGTGAAAGAAAATAAAGGGTTAGTTTGGGGCCTGATGTCTTTTCTTCGGGGGAAGAGAAGAGGAAGGGTTTTTATTATGAAGATTTCCTCTTCTTTCTATAGGGGATGGTGAGGGCCTATGTGGCAGGTGCTTGACCAGAAAACTCCACACTGGTTGATTAAGATTATGTTTCTGGGAGAAGATGAGGCCGCAGTTAGATCAGGTATTAATTCTACGTTTGGTATCATGGGCTTTTAGCACAAGTGATGCCATTTTGGCCCTATGGTTTTCTTTTTGTTTTTTTCTAAACAGGTCCCTTTGGCTTTGCTGTGGTGGGGAGAGGGCGACCTGGCTCATGAGGCTTCCACATTGGGAGAGGGTTGCTAGAAACTACCTTTTCATCACACAGTGGGGGAGGAGTGACCCACCCCATAAAAGAAACTAGAGACAAGAGGGAAAGGAAGAGGGAACAGATGTTGAGCATCCAAATCCCCATGAATGTCCATCTTTGGCCCCAAAGGATTTTACAGCCCATCTCACATTTCCTACAAAGCACCCCATGCTCAGCACATTCCCCGTCTGACATGCTGCATCCAGGCTTCTGTGAAGCTGTATTACTCAGTCTGCCTGGAAGCCTCCGCCCAGCCCCCAAACCCTTGCTCATCCTAAAGACTTGTTTGTTCCAAAGGCCCTCCCATTCCTAGGAGGAGCCAATACGGCCTCCCTGGATCGCGGTCTGTGCCCAGGTGCAATCAAGAACTGACTTGAGACGCTTTCACTGTAATGAGCTTGGCCAAAGCTAGTTTCACTTTCTGTTACCTTTGAAAACAATTGTCGAAAAGGTGCCCGGCTTCTCCCGCCCTCCACTGGCTGGGCTTGTGTCCCGGGAAGTCTTCCCTGACCTCTCTTCCAGTAGAGCAAAGAAATTGCTACATTCAGTCTCCACTTCATTTCCCAGACTATTTTGTATCAGTCAGGACTCCTTTGAAAACTAACAGAAATGCATTTGATTGGTTTTATTTATTCAGGTAACCGAGAATTCTTGAGGGTTCTGGTTTTAGCACCCAGACCCTCCAACAGAGTCATCGGGGATCCATCCATCCGTACTATTTGTCAAATGCTGGGTAACGAATCGCCCTAAAACTTATGGCCTCAATCAACAATCAGTGACCATTTCTTATAGTTTCTGAGGTTCAGGAATTCAGGAGCAAAAATGTTACGTTAATTATGCCTTAATAAAAACAAAAATCCAGGAACAGAGGGTCTGGAAGGCCCTGGCTTGCAGCAGCTCGTGGGGCTGCCAGCCCGATGTCTGTGGGGGCTGCAGTATCCACTCCCACGGTGGCCCCTCCCCACGGCTGTCAGACGGCACTTCTGCCCCAGACAGGCCTCTCTGCAGGGCCAAGGGTATGTCCTCTCTGAGTGGCTGCTGGCTTCCCCCCGAGGGAATGATCCAAAAGACCACGGCAGAAGCTGCAGTGCCTTTATGACCTGGGCTCGGAAGCTGAACACCATCACCCCTGCCGTTTTCCCTTGAACACACCAAACAGCTCCAGCTCCATGCAGGCACAGACTATTCACAAGGGCGCGCACTCATCGCAGGAGCTGTGATCACGGAGGGCCATCTTGGAGACTGCCCCCCACGTTGTCCCTCATCATTCCTTCCCGGTTCGCTCTGCGTGTCAACTGTGTGTAGGCTTCATTCTTAGGCAGGCCTGCTCCAAGTGGAGACAAAGATGGCCATCATCATCTCCAGGCTCCCGTTCTTAGCGCCTCCAGGGAGGAGAAAGTCCCTTTCTCCCAAAAGCTCTGGTGAGGAAGTCTCAAAGCTGCCTGTGACGGGACAAACCTGTGTATGTATATGGGCTTCTCTTTCAATCAGTTGCTGCGGTCCACAGGTGCCAGGCTCATCGGCCAGCCTGAGGCCACATCCCCAGCCCCAGGATGAAGGGCAGAGTGGGCAGCACTAGAGGCTCATTGAGGGAATAAAGAAGGAGTGGTTCTCAAAGGAAAAATCAGGGCGTCCTTACTGAACCAAGGTTAGTGGACGTTGGGCAGGAAAAACAACACATGCTCACCCCATCGCCCTCCCTTGTGCTCCAGCAGCACGTTAGCCCCCGTGTTTTAGTGTTTCCAGGGGGATCATTCACTTTCTCAGCTCACTTTCTGTGGTTGATAGAATTCTAAGATGGCCCCCCAAGATGCCCACTCTTGGTGTACACTTACCTTCCCCCAGTAATTCAATCAAACACTAATCTAGATGCTTCTGTGGAAGGATGCTGCAAATGTAATTAAGGTCCCAAATCAACTGACTTTAAGATAGGGAGGTTCTCCTTGGTGGGCCTGGCCTAATCAGGTGAGGTCTTAAAGGAACAGTGTTCTTCCTGGTGAAGGAGATTCAACGCCCGAGAGAGAGTCAACATGGGGGAGCCTGTGCTGCTGGCCTGGAAGATGCCCAGGACCCTACGGCCAGAAATTCAGGCAGCTTCTAGGAGCTCAGGTGGGCCCCAGCTGACAGCCTGCAAGGGAACAGCGGGGTTGGTCCTACAAATGCAAGACCTGAATCCTGCCAATCACCTGAACAGCCTGGAAGTGGGTTTTCTCCCAGAGCCTCCAGAGAACTCGGTCTTGGTCTCCCTTTTGTGAGATCCTGAGCAGAAAAACCAGTCACGTAGTGCCAGACTTTCAACCTGTGAGTCTGTGAACTAATAAATGAATGTTGTTTTAAGTTGCAAAGTTTTCAGTTCACTTTAGGCACAACAGAAAACGAATGCACTTCCCAGTGGATCCTAAGATCCCTGTCACAGGGGGCTTCTCTTGGGTCTCCTTAACCTCTCCATCCCCAGTGGCACTCGGAACACAAGAAGTCCCTCTTCCTGAGTCCAGTCCCGCTGTCTGGGAAAGAGAGGGGGACCCCAGCTCCTCATCATTCTACCCCAACCCCCAACTGCCAGCTCCCTGCTCTTGGGGGCCTGCTGAGGAAGTTGCTCTGACTGGCTTCCTACAAACAGCCTGTGCCCCAGCAGGCCCAGGAGGGTGGCTTGACCAATCTCAGCTTCCCAGGCCTCAGAGACCTTTGGCCAGCTCCATCGACCTGGACTCCTGGGCAGGCAGCTGAACCCACAGACGGACCGACGCCATGAGGGTTCTGCTGCTCTTGGGGTCCCTGCTGCTGAGCCTGGAGTCGGTGCTTTCGGTGAGGGCTGCAGGCACTGGGGGCACTGTGCTGGGGTGGCCCTGGGGGTCCCTATCACAGCCTGGGCGGCTGCCCACATCCTGCTGGTCCAGGTGACCTGTGTGGAAGGAGGAGGGCAGACCAGCAGGCCCAGGCAGGGAGAGAGACGCCAGGGCCTATGGATCTGAAGGCCTGGACTACGTTGCTGGAGGAGAGGGGCCTTGAGGAGCGAGAAGGAAGAAGGGGTCTGGGTCTTTTGAGGAAATCTCTGCTCTGGGCTGTGAGAAGAAGCTGGGGACCTGCATGGGCCCAGGGGTGGGCTATGACTTTCTGGGCAAATTCCCTGCCCTCTTCCCTCCTCCTGTAGCCTCCACCTTGGAAGGACCCGAAGGTGCATGAGCGCACAGCAGATGAACACACAGTGGGTAAGTATCCCGGCTCTGCCACCTAAGATGCCCTTGGGTGGGAATGAGTAGGGGCGGGGTGCCAATGGTCAGTCTCAGGCTCTTGGAGCAAGGGGCAGGATCCTAGACACAGCTGTCACCCTTGTCCCCAGAGTCATCTGACTGGCATTCAGACTTGAGCACCTGCTGTGTGCCAGGTCTATGCTGATGGGCACTGGGGCCCAGAGGGCTAGTGAGCTATGTGCTCCTTGAGGGCGGGGCTTGGGCTGTTCCCAAGGGCCCACTCCAGCACCTGCCAGTTTTCCTCAGTTTCCCCAGCCCCCCCATGCTTTTCCCATCCTCAATATGTCTCACAGGCATCGGTCATGCCACACAGAGGCCAGGGTCCTTGACAGACAAGGAAAGATCAAAAGTAGGGCGCTGGAGTCCAAATGCCTCTCCAAACTTCAGTTTCCCCAACTGTAAGACCAGGCTGGTTAGAGGAAACGTCTTAGGGTGTAGAGAAGGAGAAATGACTCCTAAACCCCTGTTAAAGCACTCAGCTCATTGTCAGGTGCATGGTCAATGCTTAAAATATGTTCGTTTTTCTAATTCAGCTCCCTTGTAGGTGAGGACGTCCTCCATCTCCCCCCTCCCCAAACCCTACCGTAGCTCCCCATTGCCTTACTTCTTCCAGGCACTAAATATTCACCTAAAATTGTGAACTGGTGGCCCCAGCCCTGGTGGGCCTGGCCCCTGAGCATGGCACTGAGGCCCAGCACGTCCAGCCCTGACTGCCTCAGCCCCTCTCCTCATCGCTCCACACCGAGCCGAACTGCTCTCTGCCCTCTTGCCTGGTCTAGCCTAGGTTCCCTGCCCTTGCCTTATCACCTACTCTGTCTATCCCATTTGCTTCTTAAAAATTCATTTTGGGCCCTGGCCAGGTAGCTCAGTTGGTTAGAGCATCGTTCAGATACACCAAGGTTGTAGGTTCGATCCTCAGTCAGAGCACATACAAGAATCAACCAATGAATGCATTAATAAGTGGAATGATGAATTGATATTTTTTTCTCTCTCTAAAATCAGTAAATATTTTTTAAAGTCCATCTCAGACCCCTCTCTCTTCGCTTACTGTCCTATCCCTGGTGTGGCCTTCTGCAAGCGTCTCTGTGCCTTTAATGGCAAAATAGCAGCCTATCCTTATTGAGCAAGTACTATGTGCCAGACTCGGTGCTAAGGGTTTTACAGGTGCTCTCTCATTTCCCCTTCACAGTGCTCCTCTGAAATAGATACAGACATTTCTTGTTATTTGCGTTAGTCACTGTGAACACTGCATTAGCAAACCCTGAACAATTGCTCCTAGAGGAGGTAGAGACTTGGGTTCCTGTGAGCCACTGGCCACACAGTTTTCATCAACTGTCAACATAAAACCTTGTTGCATGTGCGATTCTGCTTAAAGACACCTTGCTTAATATGCACGGTTGATTCGTCAACGCTGAACTCCCAGCCAACAGCTTTGCGCTCCTGCCTGGACGAAACTCACCCAGGATGCTTGTCTGCTCCAGAAGGCACGTGGCGGCCCCTCACACACTGGACACAGCACTCTGGCACAGCGGAGGCCATTTTCAACAGCAAAAGCGCAAACTGTGAACAACGTGGCACTAAATAGACCGTCAAAAGGACACTTGTTCACAGCAGGAGAGCTGGGACAAGAAGCAGTGACACCTGGTTGGACCTCTGCTGGGAACGTGGGCTTCTCTGGTGACCCAGACTCTGCGCGTCCATGAATGACGGAGAAAGCCTCTGGAGAGCTGACTGGGGTTGTACAGACAAATTTTACCGCGAAGGCAGATTTGCAAATGCTGACTCGGCGAATGAGGAGGCTGGATGGTACCATTTTTTAAATTGTAATAGCAATATATATATTTTTATTGGCAAAACTTCAGAAATGATAAAAAATTCAAAAAAACAAAAAAGTCATCCATAATCCACACTCTTCCAAAAACCATTCTTGAAAAATTTGAGCATGTCTTTCTAGATTTCTTTTTGAGGCATACATGCACGTCTTTGGACAAAGAAAGGACCATACTGATGTGCCATTTGTAACCTGCTGTTCGTTTAAAATCACAAACACCTTTCTGTGTTTATATATATTTATATATATGTATATGTATACATATATGTATATGCATATATATAATCATGTAAAATTTTTATGCGATAAAATACACAAAACATAAAATTTACCATCTTAACCACTTTTAAGTGAACAGTTCAAGTGGCATCAAGAACCTTCATATTGTGTGACCGTCCCCCCCCATCTCCAGAATTCTTCATCTTGCAAAACTGAAACTTTGTGACTCCACTATTATTGCCAGTTTCCAGGCAAGGAAACTAAGGCTCAGGGTGGCAAAGTGACTTCAACATTCGACAAGTATTTATGAAGCGCCTACTTTGTGGCAAGCACTCTTTCAAAGCGGGGTGGGGAGGGGCTGCCAACTTGCCCAAAGTCACCCAGCTCGGAAGCACTGGAGTTGGAGTCCGCTCCAGCTGGCCGACTCCAGGGCCTAATTTCTTAAGTGGGAAGCTTGAAGGCACAATGATCGTTTTGAGGGTCTACCCTTTTTCAACCAGACCCTGAGGGTGGTGTCTGGGAGACGGGGCACAGGGAATGCCCTCAGAGGGTGTGTTGTCCCTGCAGTTCTCACTGACACTGGGGAGCCCTGCCACTTCCCTTTCTGGTATCGCCGGCAGCTGTACCACAGGTGCACCCGCAGAGGCCGACCTGGCCTGCGGCCCTGGTAAGATGACCCAGAAGGGGCTGGAGCAGGGGCTTGGGGAGATGGACTCTGCCCACCCTTCTACCTAAGGAACGCTGCCTGCAGATAGGAGGCTGTGATAGGGAAGGGTGGGCCAGCCGCCGGGGCAAGCAGGGAGCCTCCTCTCTTTCTCCAGGTGTGCCACTACCCCCAACTTCGAGCGGGACCAACGATGGGCGTACTGCCTGGAGCCCAAGAAAGTACAAGGTGCCACACACAGCCTCTGGGGGGGCCCAAGGTCCTCTCTTCCCCCTCGGTTACTCTCCTGAGCCTCATCAGACCCTACTCACCTGGGGTCTGGGCCCACCTAGCCCCTTCCTCCCTCTGGAGGAAGAAGTTTGGGGAGAGGGGAGCCCCATTTTGCATATGGATAAACTAAGGCCTGGAAACAAGGTAAAAAGACAAGACAGGGAGGTTTGGGTGTGGACCTGGCTTCCACATGCCTGACTCAGGCCCCCCCACCCCCTGCACGGTGTCCCTGTCTCAGATGTCTGCGGCAAGCACAACCCCTGCCAGAGGGGAGGGACCTGTGTGAACAGGCTGGGGGGCCCACACTGCCTCTGTCCCCAACGCTTCACCGGGAAGCACTGCCAAAGAGGTAAGGAGGCGCTGCGGTGGGGGTGTGGGGGGCTGGGGAACGGAGGGGGGCAGCCCCCACCTACTGAGGAGGTCCCAGGACCCTCAGAGACCTGGCGTGGTCCCAGCCTCTCCTGAGACCATTGCCTCACTTTGTTCCCAGAGAAGTGCTTTGAGCCTCAGCTGTTCCAGTTCTTCCATCAGAATGAAATATGGCACAGGCTGGGGCCGGCGGGTGTGGCCAGGTGCCAGTGCCAGGGTCCCCAAGCCCACTGCAAGCCACTGGACAGCCAGAGTGAGTGGATCGGTTGGAAACTGGCCAGGAGGAGAACGGAACGTCAGAGGTCGGGAGAAGGGAGAAAAAGCTAGCAGAAGGCCAGGCGGTGTGCCTAGGGAAGGGCAAGTGCTCTCTTTGGGGTCTCTGGGCCCAGAGGGGCCTCAATGCGTTCCTTCTCCCAGTCTGCCGCAACAACCCATGCCTCCACGGGGGCCACTGCCTGGAGGCGGAGGGCCACCACCTGTGCAGTTGTCCCAAGGGCTATGGAGGACGCATCTGCGAGGTGGGTGAGTCCTGATCTAGTGGGAGGCAGAAGCCCCACCCCCGAGAGCGGGGTGGGGTAGGGGGACACACTATACCACCTGCTGGCTGCAGGGAGCCTCCCCTCTCCCTAGACCTTGAGGCCAGCTGCTACGAAGGCAGCGGGATCAGCTATCGAGGCACCGCTGGGACCACGGTCTCCAACGCACAGTGTGAGCCATGGACCTCGGACGCCACCTACCAGAACCTGACTGTAGAGCAAGCACTGAACTGGGGACTGGGCGACCATGCCTTGTGCCGGTGCGCAGGGTGGGGCAGGGCATAGTGTCCCCCTCCTCGTCAGGACCCTCTGGCGCTCCCCACGCTCTACCAGTGTCCTCCCCGGTGGTTGCAGGAACCCGGACAATGATACCCGCCCGTGGTGTTTCGTGCGGAGAGGCGGCCGGCAGAGCTGGGAATATTGCAGCCTACCACGGTGCCGAGCCCCAGCCTCCACAAAGCCCCAGTTCACGCCTCCGCCCCAACTCCGCCGTGAGCCCCCGGACCTCCCCCTGCCCTCGCTTGCAGCAGATAAGGAGCCTCAGCTCGCGACCCCAGGTAGTTGGGAAGGGGGCAGGAAGACCAAGCAGAGGGGGCGCGGGCGAGCTATGTTCCAGCTACTCGTGGGTCTCCCTTGGCCTCAGCCCAAGCTCCTCCACAGTCTCGCACGGGCCTGGGACCGAACTGGCGGGCTGCGGACAGCGGCTCCGGAAACGGCTGCCCTCACTGAGCCGCGTCGTCGGGGGACTGGTGGCGCTGCCTGGCGCGCACCCTTACATCGCCGCGCTGTACTGGGGCCACAATTTCTGCGCCGGCAGCCTCATCGCCCCCTGCTGGGTGCTGACCGCGGCTCACTGCCTGCAGAACCGGCCAGTACCGCCTGCCCAGCGCCAGCTCGGGACTTGGCTCCCTTTCTCTGGGCCTAGCTTCCGCGGTGACACGCGAACCCGTGCCCTGTCCTCCCCGCTTCCCCCTCCAGAGTTCCCCTGGAGGAAGCTGAAACCCAGGCTGCGACTCGGGAACCGGGGTCCTCCGGGCTGCCCCTGGCCAACTCTGAGCGTGCATCCTCTCCCCACCACGCCCATAGGCCGGCGCCGGAGGAGATGACTGTGGTGCTGGGCCAGGACCGCCATAACCAGAGCTGTGAGCAGTGCCAGACGCTGGCTGTGCGCACCTATCACCTGCATGAGGCCTTCTCACCCATCACCTATCAGCACGACCTGGGTGCGTAGGGGCGCCCCGCAGGGATCAAGGGCCTTGTGAGGAAGGCTCGGAGGCCGGTGTGAAGGGCCTCACGCTCTTCTCTGCCCGGGTTAGCGGTGCTGCGCCTGCAGGAGAGCCCTGACGGCCGCTGCGCGCATTTGTCGCCTTCCGTGCGGCCCGTTTGCCTGCCGAGCAGCGCCGGCAACCCTGCGGAACCCGAGGTTGTGCTCTGCGAAGTAGCTGGCTGGGGCCACCAATTTGAGGGTAGGCAGAACCGCTGGGGCGGGAGGGAGACCTCTGGCCGCCGGGGTAAGCAAGAAAAGCCCGCCGCTTTAATATCACGAGGGACAGGAAGCGCTGACCTGGTGGGTCGTAAGGACATGCAGAGTCCTTTTTACTGCAGCCGTCCCTCCCAGGTCCTGGAATTCACTGTTGGGGGTCCCCAAGCGAATGAGGGGCACAGGGTCACACTTTCTCTTGGTTCCCACTGGGCGCCGGGCTGCAAGGCTAACTAGGACACTGTCCAGCACTCTCGAGGGCTGTTCGCCCCGCCCACGAACCCCCCCCCCCAGCCACCGCTGCCCCCCACCTCAGTTTTCCCATCCAGGTAATGGAGTTACCAGCAGCTCTCTCCCTCACAGGCTTGCTGCGAGAGAGGCTGGTGATCAGTGAGTCAGGTCCCCTGGCCAGGTGGGGAGCGGAGGCGGGAGGGGTCTGAGGAGAACGTTCTCTCCTCCCAGGGGCGGAGGAATACGCCAGCTTTCTGCAGGAGGCGCAAGTGCCGCTTATCCCTCCGGAGCTCTGCTCCTCTCCCAGCATGCACGGTGCAGCCTTCATCCCCGGGATGCTCTGCGCCGGCTTCCCCGAGGGCGGCGTGGACGCGTGCCAGGTGAACCCTCCAGCCCCTTTGCGCCCTGCCCCCACCCCGGCAAGCACAGACCCCAGGCCAAGGGCGCTGAGCTTTGTGCCCTCGACCCAGGGTGACTCAGGGGGTCCACTGGTATGTGAAGAGGAGGCCGAAGAGCGCCAGCTCATCCTGCGAGGCATCGTCAGCTGGGGCTCGGGTTGTGGCGACCGCAACAAGCCGGGTGTGTACACCGACGTGGCCAACTACCTGACCTGGATCCGGGAGCACACCGCTTCTTGACTGCCCAGGGACGAATCTTTTCCTCCTCGGTGGTTCTGGAATGGGAGGATGGCTGGACCTGATCCTGGATGGCAAGGATTGCGCTGCAGCGCCTCCAGCCCGGCGCCAGGCGCGCACAAACTGTCAATAAAGTGCTTTTGGCAATGCTCCAGAGGCCCAGCTCCCTCCGCAGCCCCGAGAGAGCAAGGTCTCCTGGGATCTTATGCAAGGTTTAGACTCCTGCCCAGCTGATGTTTACCAAGCCCGGCGTACTGAGCCTGTGCACAGGTTATTCCTCAGATGAAATGTTAACACTTTCCGTTTACGGAGATGTTCTCAACCTTGACTGTACATCGGAATCATCTGGAGAGATTTTTGAACCTATGCCCAAGATCCACCTCAGACTGATTAAATCAGCACATAGCTCTAGGAATGGGGCAGGGGCACGTTTTAAAAACTCTCCAGGCGATGATTACACGTGAAGCTGGGGTTGAGAACCATGGTTAGAAATGCTTAACCTTCTAATAGTGGTGTGGACCCTTGGGGCCAACAGCCAACGTGGAAGTCCCCTTACTCCCACCCAACTGTGCACCAGGGCCACAGGTCTCAAAATGTGGTCGTTGCACTAGCAGCAATGGCTTTGCCAGGGAACTTGTTAGGAAGGCCTTTTAGTGGGGTGCACACCCTGCTGCTGAACCGGAAACTCCGAGTTGGAGCCCAGCAACCTGTCTGAGAGCTTTCTGGGCGGTTATGATGCTCCTAATATTTGGGGACCAGGAGCAGAGGTCCGACTGTCCAGAGGTGGCATCTTGTTTGTTTCTGTGTTTTCACACCCGTGTGCACTGTGCTTGTGGCCATCTGCGTTGGTTTTCAAGGATTATTTTGACTCAGGTGATAGCCTTCCTCAGACTAAATGTGAACTTCACCAGGTGTGAGATACAGCCCCGCCCTCATTCCCCAGCTGGAGATAGCTGCTCTGTGACATCACAGCCCCGCCCTCACACCCATCACAGTGCCACAGGTGTTTTAGGCTGGAGCAGCCCCACAACCCTCAAAAGTACCAGGCGAGGGGCGCATCTGGAACCCGAATGGGTGAGTGGAAAGGCTACATCAGTGCGGTGCTGCGTGACCAGCGCATCGACGATGTGGCCATCGTGGGCCACTCGGACAATCGCTGCGTTTGGGCATCGCGGCCTGGGGGCCTACTGGCAGCCATCTCACCACAGGAGGTGGGCGTGCTCACCGGGCCTGACCGTAGCACCTTTCTGCAGGCGGGCCTGAGTGTGGCTGGCCGCCGCTGCTGCGTTATCCGAGACCACCTGCAGGCGGAGGGCGATGGCGTGCTGGACGCGCGCACCAAGGGGCTGGATGGGCGCGCCCTCTGTGTGGGCCACACACCCCGAGTGCTCCTCGTGCTCATGGGACGACGGGGTGTGCACGGGGGCATCCTCAACAAGACGGCACACGACCTGATCAAGTGGCTGGGCACTCAGGGCACCTAGTAGTGCGGCCACGTTGGCAGTGGAGCCACAATAAAGGCAGACCTGGACACGGCCCACATCCTCCCATTGTGTGGGGGAAGGGGAAGGGTTGCTGAGGGGGACACCAGCTTCCCACGACGTGCTTGCAGAAGGTTTACCTGGCAGGGTTGGGATCCTTGGTCCAGAGGCTCCTCAGCCTCCCATGCCCTGGCCCTGGCCCTGGCCCTCCCGTGGGTGCCCTGCAGAGGCCCCTGACTGGCTCCCCAGGCCAGAGTCAGGGGTGGGGACCTCGAAGTCTTCCCAGGGTCCTAGGGACACCACATCTGAGCAAGAGCCCTAGGGAGCAGCCTTCTCAAACCCTCTAGCTCAGAGCTGAACATGCTTTCCCACAAAATTTTCCCCACATGCTCTGGATGGATGGAGTGGCTCTGTGTGGAATGTGCATAGGTCTGCAAACAAGGGGTCGATGGTTTGATTCCCAGTCAGGGCACATGCTTGAGTTGCAGGCCAGGTCCCTGGTTGGGGGAGTGTAAGAGGCACCCGATTGATGTTTCTCTTCCTCCCTCCCTTTCCCTCTCTCTTTAAGTAAATAAATAAAATCTTTAAGAATCTTTTCTCACGAACAGTAAAGGGAATCTCCTCCCCACCCTAGTACTGCTCACCCTTCCACTTGCCAGGAGAAAGCACCAGCAAGGCTTGTGAGTGAGGGACAGGGTGTGGTGGTAGCTTGGGGATCATCCCAGGGCCTTGCATTTCCCCATGTAGCCCTATGGAGGGACACGGTGGGTGGCAGCGGTGAAGGAAGTGTCCAAGACCATCACAACTGGGTCTGGGCTCTACAGCCTTCCTGTCTCCTTAGGGTCCGAAGGCTCCAGAGATGTCCCTAGACTACAGGGCGGAACTTTGACACCTCTTGCCCCTTGACCCGAGCCCTGTAGGCCTCCGCTGGGGTTGAGGGAAGGCTGTGGAGGAAGAGGAACTGAAAACTTGAGTGGGTTAAATGAGACATGGTTTATTGCCAAAGATAGAGGGCCAAGCTGGGAGGAAGGAGGACGGCTGGTCCTTGCTCCCTCTATGCTGGTACACAGGGTGTGGCCTCTCTTGCCCATCCTGGATGTCCTGGCCCCTCCCCCAGTGGCCCTGATAAGCTGTCACCTGTCACTTGTTTTTGGAAGAACTGATCTCATGTCCGGCAGGGCAGGAATCCCACATCTGCAGCCACTTGGGCAGGTGCCGTGGGCTGTGCCTCTGCAGGACGCTGATGAGCACCAGGAAAGCCAAAAGAGGGAGGGAGGAAGCCTGAGACATGGGTGAGCACAGAGGCCAGGAGGATCCAGAGGAAGTCAGCCTGGTGGGGTGGGGGATGGAGGTGCAGAGAGCCTGAGGGCACATGCCCTGCCAGTGGCCTTGGGGGGCTTGCAGGGAGTCTGAGCTGTGGACTCCACTCAGTATGGCAGGGCCAGGAGGATTGCTGGGCAAGCTTGCAGGCCAGCTCTCTCTGGGGGTAACAGCTGTCTTTGGCCGGGGCGGGGGATGGTGCTTCTGAGCCCCAGCCCATGGCCTCTCCTCACCACTAGATGAGAGCAAACCGATGTTCAAGTGCATAATAAAAGTTTAATTCCTTTTTCCCCCTTTAAATCAGGCAGTGTTTGGAAAGGGGGTGTAGCGGTGATGCAGAATGCTGGGTGAGGATGAGAAGCATGGTGTCAAGGAGGAAGGATAGTGATGGGGAGGGGGCGAGAATCCAGCCAGTGACTCAGGCACCAACCACACTTGTGCACGAGCAGACAGCGGCAGATCACACACTCAGATCCTCCCTACTTCCACCCAGCCCAGCTGGAGCTGTGTGGACACAAGTACACAAGGACAGGCCTCCAAACAGTGTGCAAAGGCCTGAAAGTCACACCCAGGCCCGCTGTGGCCCGCACAGAGCCCCGGGGGCTCCGCACTGTGCACCTGTGCAGGCCAACACACAGGCTCCCACGGCGACTCCCGGTCCCACAGCCCAGGCCTCTGGGGACCTGCGAGCCCAGGGTACGTAGACAGCCCCCGGCCACCCACCGCGGGCACCAGGCACAGGCCGTTCCCCACCCCAGTGGCAGTCAGGGCTGTAGCCTAGAGGTGGGTGGCATTGTGGCGCGCAGGCAGGGCAAGTCGGGGAGAGGGTGTGGCTGGGGGCAGCTCCTCTAGGAAGACCCTGGCAGGCAGCGGGGGTGAGCGGGGCTCGGGCCTGGCACAGCACAGAGTGGCCCGGGTGATGAGGCGGTCCAGGGGTTGCAGGGAGTGCATCCAGTGGGGCAGGAACTCCCAGGTCTGCAGCCACTTGGGCAGGTGCTGCGGGCTGCGGCTCTGCAGAACGCTGATGAGCACCACGAAGGCCAGCAGGGCCGCGAAGGGCGTGCCCACGCCCACCATGGCCCGCCAGCCTGCCATGGAGATGCCGAACACCAGCGAGGGCAGCAGCAGAAAGCATAGCAGGAGGTACAGGACAGCAAACCAGCGGTACTTGGCAGTGCGTTTGCCTAGTGTCTTGGCCATGCGGATGGGCAGGCGCATGCAGGGCACTGGGTACCACAACAGGATGCCCGAGATGTTGAAGAAGAAGTGGCAGAGGGCGATCTGCAGGACAGAGGGTGAAGTAGCCACGGTGGGCATGGACGTGGGAATAGCTCAGAGGGGCCTGGTCTGGTCTGGGAGGCCGGAAAGTCACCATAGGGCTGACGTGCCCCCCATAAAATGCTGTGACACTTCTGAGTCAGCGGGCAAATAACCACTGCCCAGAACTCTCCACATCTCCCTCACAGACCTCCCTCCCAGGAATTCCCTGGAAGATCCTGCCCAAGCCCAGCAGCTGCAAGATTCTTCCTAGTTTCTGGCTTAGCAGCTCTGGCTGCCTGATGGGGTCATACCCCGGCCCTCGTCCCTGGCTCGTCATTATGCTTTTGCTCCCAGAACAGGCACCTCTCTGCCATGTTCCCCTACTCACTCTTGATCCCCCAGACTGGGCCCGGCCCCCTCTCACAGCATCCTCAGAGTGCACACCCCACTGGCCATTTACTGGTGTGACTCTGAGTCACATCTTTACTAAGTAAAAAGTAGCCACCAGATCTACTTTGCCCGTAGGGTTGCCATGGAGCCTGGCATAGCAGGTGGCCCCTAGTCAGCAGTCAAAAGTCTGTCATGTTATCCCACCCTGGGCCAGCGCCACCCTCCAGCCCCCGTCTGGCGGAGCTGCTCCCTGGGGCATACCTGGAAGGCGCTGGGCAGCTTCTCCCGGGGGCTGGCCAGAGCGGCCAGGATGGCTGTGGTGGTGGTGCCGATGTTGGAGCCCAGCGTAAGCGGGTAGGCACGCTCGATGCTGATCACACCCAGGCCTGGGAGGCAGAGGGCAAGGTGGGGTCTCCCCGGCTCCCCTTTCAGCCCTTTGCCTGCCACCCAGCCTTCCCACCCCGAGCGCAGACACTCACCGATGAGTGGGGTGATGGCCGAGGTGAACACGGAACTGCTCTGGACAACGAAGGTCATGCCGGCACCCACCACCATGGCTAAGTAGCCTGTGGCCCAGGTGAAGGGGGCGGGGAAGTCTGCGAATAACCCATCCCTGCAGGTCAGTGCAGGGCGGCCGTTGGGACCAGAGTACGGACCCTCCTCCTGGAGGTCTTGGATGCCAGCTTCCAAGTGGGACCTTGTCAGTCCCCTGTTCAACTGGGATGGGGTCTGCTGGCCCTCTGGTCACGGACTCAAAGCCTGTCTCCGCCTGGCTCTGTCTGGCCTTTGCCCAGGCTGTTCCCTCTCCTACATGCCCACCCTCAGGGCAGCCTGTGATGGAGGTGATGGAGAGCCCTCACTGCCCCGCCCTCCTCCCACCTAGCTCCCTTCCCGCATTGTCACGCAGCCTTGCCCTTGTGCCAGGAAGTGTCCTGAAAAGCCCAGAATGAAGCTGACAATGAAAATCAGATCTTCCAAGTGTCCCCATTGTCTTTGGTAAAGCCCAGACCCTGAGCACAGCCTGCGGCCCTGTGATCCCTCCTCCTTACCTCCCTGACCCCTCCCCACCTCTCTCTACCCCTTCCCCAAGCCACACGCTGGCCTCAGACCTGCCCCGCTGCTTCCTGCCTCCAGCCTGTGCCTTGCCTTCCTGCTCCTGCCACCTGGAAGGCCATTCAGCTACATCTTGACTCCTCCTCATTTAGGTCTCTGCTCAAATGTCCCCCCTGCACTGGGGCTGCTCGCCACCTGCCAGGAGGAGCCTCCTCCACACTCTGTTGTGTTGCCTTTTAGCTTCCTCCTTGGCTGACCTCCCCCCACTCCACCCCCACCGTTTGTTTTCCATGGCCATCTCCGCCTCCAGGCTGCGAGCCCCCCCAAAGGCAGGACCCGTCTCCTGTACCTCACTTCTCTCCCCTCCTACTACACCGAGCCTGGCACAGGTAGGGGCTTGATGACTGACTACCTGCTGATTCAATCACAGAGACCTCCGAGAGTCTCCTTAGAGCCACCTGCTGACAGACCCCTGCCGCCAGCACCTCAGGGGCCTCAGAGACCACAGGTTCCATCTCTTCTTTGTTCACAGGAGGAAACTGAGGCTCAGAGGTGGCGGGGCTTTCCCCAGCTCTCGGAGCAGGGCAGCGGCAGGGGTCACTGCAATCTGCAAAGGCCCATGCTGGGGCTGGCCCACCACTGCCTGGCGCTCACCAGTGTTGATGACCTTCTGGATGACCTTGGCCACCTGGCCCTTGAGCAGAGAGTTGAGCATCTTGACGAGCAGGATGAGGCAGGTACACAGGAGCACCAAGGAGCCAGCCAGCAGGATGAGCCCCACAGCCAGGTCAGGCAGACTTGTGTCCACAAAGATGTGGTTGCCTGTTGGGGGGGGGTGTTAGGTTGCTGAGAGCTGACACCCCCTGGCTCCCAGCCCCCCACCTTTGGAGTCTAAGGCCCTACCTCAGTCCCTTAAACCCCAACAGCCGGCTGACCCGAGCCCAGGAGCTGGGCTGGTTGGCAGCTGTCCTTCCTGGGGGCAGCCCTACCTCCGCCGGCTCTGCCCTGCCGGGCTGGGCCTCTCCTGCATGGCAGACACTCACATTTCTCCATGCTTGCATTTCTGAGGGTCCGGGTGCTGTTGGCCTCTGCCCTGGGCATGGGGGTGGAAGCCTAGATTAACAGGAGAGTGACTTAGGAAATTCTGGAAAATGCAGCCTGGAGTTGGGGCCAAGGTGGAGACTTGGGGATGGTAATGGGGCTCCTGGCTGCATGCCCCTGGGTGCTGTGCAGCCCTGGGTGCTGTGCTTGCCTGCCCTGAGCCTGTCTCCTCTGCGGCAGAGGCGAGGGCGAGAACACCTGCTGCACAAGCCTGGCCACGGGCAGCCCTCTGCAGTTCTGCCCCTACAGTCCCCTGAACTGGCTCTCTGGGCTCACAAGGCCCGCTGACCTGGTGGCTTCCTGTCCTTGTTTCTGCCACCTCTCCTGGCATGAAGCTGCTGTCCACGGTTCTCTTCTCCTGAAATCTCTCCCACTTTTATTGCCAATCCCTCTCAGTGCCCTCCCTACCCCAGCACCCTGGCCCAGCCTCCCGTCTGAGGCCCAAGTTCTATTTCTGTTTTGCTCACTTCCTTATCTGCAGAGAGTTGGAGGGGGCAGGGGACCCCTGGGGGGCCCAGGCCCCACAGCTCTTTCCTTCCCCACTTATTGTCAGTGAAGCGATGGGGGTTTCTGGGGAGGTACCTCGAGCCAGAGGACCCAGGACCAAGCAAGCAGCCTAGCCGAGGGGCTCAACTGGAGGTGGCGCACGCAGCCCCTCAGCTCCAGGTCACTGTCACCCTCCAGGGGCACAGTACAGTGTGGCCAAAGGGCCCAATTCAAGAAGAGAGACCACAGTTCTATAGTTTTAGGTAAAACCTCCTGATTTGCAAATGTTGACAGCCACTTTAAGACATGCTTTACTGTTCTGTGAAGGTCAGTCTGGTCTGGGGAGCATTCACTTGTAGCCTCGTTGGGTTAGGGAGATATTGTTTTTAAATGCCGTCCCTCTTTAAATTGGCTGGGCTGGGCCCCACAATTTCATTGAGGTCGTGGGAGCCGGAAGGGGCAGTCACTCCCAGGGCCCCAGGCAAGATGCCAGAGTCACAACTTCTCTTGTCCCTACAGACAAACCGTGCTGCCTCTTTTGGGAGCCGATATGGGTGCTGGTTCCACTCCCCTGGAGCTCTGCATTCCACATGCCGCCGACCTGCCCCTGTGCTGAGGGTACAGGTGCAGGCGGAGTCCTGGCACTTTATGTTACAGCTCCATTAGGTTTGATTTTAAGCCGTGTCATTTAAAAAACGTATGATAAGATGAGACCTACTTATGGCCCCTGGCTTTAGGTTGGGGTTTATTTTAGTGGTGTGTGCTCCCTTGCATGGGGCACCGTGCTTGGCTGTGTTCCCAGCTTGTCACACCAGAGCCTTGGGGCACTCCCAAGCAGGCTGAGAAACCAGGAGGAAATAATCTCTGATGGGCGTGGTTAGAAAAGCCAAGCAAGTGGTAGGAACTGCTCTACAGGTGAGGGACAGAATCAGGTGTGAGGGACAGAGCCAGGTGTGAGGGACAGCCAGGTATGAGGGACAGCCAGGTGTGAGGGACAGAGCCAGGTGTCAGGGACAGCCAGGTGTGAGGAGAGAGCCAGGTGTTTGCTGTCAGGCAGGTCTGAGTTCAAACCCCGCCTCTTACACCAACCACCTTGGGCATGCCGTGCCCCCTCCCTGAGCTCATTCTCTCTGAAGCAGGACAGTGAAAGAACTGTTTACAGGGTTACAGGAGAAAATATGTGTGATGAGACGCTCACCTAAGGATTTAGCTCATGACAATGGCTCCAGATAAGGACAGACCCCTTCCTTCCCTGGGCCCATCGCCTGGGAAGGGTGTTTGTGTGTGTGTGTGTGTGTGTGCGTGCGTGAGAGAGGGGGGGAAGAGAGAGGGGAAGATTGACTTCTTAGGTTAGAATCAATGGTTCCCACATATATGCCTGAGGACCTTGACCCTGTTGGAGGGGACCTTGGTGGGTCTTCCTTCCTGGGACCCCAGCCTGGAGCCCAGGGAAGCAGGCGATGCCTGGAGATGAGTGGGGAAGGGGTCTATGGGATTCTGGGAGGCCGAAGAAGGACAGGAATTTCTCTGCGGTCCCCTAGGAGCTGGCAGTGTTGGGGCAGGACAAGGGAAAGGGCTAAGGCCTCTGGGGTTTTGGAGCCTTGACATTTCTGCCCAGAGTGGTGTGGCCCTGGCTGAGCTCACAGGGGAGTCCAGAGGCTGTCAAGGGGAGGAGGGAGAGGGTGGAAGCTGCAGCCAGATAAAGAGCTGGCAAGCCCAGGGACTGGGACACCCCACCCAGGATGTGGCCGTCCCTCCTGGGGGTGTGGTGCAATTCGGGGGGAGTATTGGGGCGAGATGTGGTCGGGGTGGTGAGCTCAGTGGGAAGCAGAGAGCAGATGAGCCTCAGACGGCCCTGGGCTCAAACCCCAGCTGAGCCACTCCTAGCTGTGCAACCCTGGACCAGACACACAGTGTCTCCGCGCCTCCGTGCCTCCGTTTCTTCCCCTGCGGCGGGGGGTTCATCAGTGTGCCCACCTCTCCCCAGAGGCTAGCTGTGTGGAATCTCGGAAGAGAGAGTTGGGACTAAAATGTCTGCAGAGCCATCCCAAATTAAGGAGGCACCTCTGGGAACTGAGAGATGATTAAGCTCACAAAACAACGTCAGGCTCCGAGAATCCTTTCCTGGGGAGAGAACCAGGCTGGGGGCCTGCGCACTAGCTACTCCTCTAAAGGAGGGGCCCTGAGGGTCTTTGTTTCTGAGAGGCAGATAGCCACGTTGGCAGCGCCATCTGGTGGCGAAGAGGGGAACTCCTTAGAGCATCACCTGCCACACCGGCGGGTTTATCTGGGTGGCTGCGGCCACCTGGTGGCCCTCGGGTGTGATGGGCACAATGGGGAATGCACGTGAGTGGTGGGGCGCCAGACTGGCATCTGGAAGAGGCTTTAAGATGAAAATTCAGGAACATGGGCTCCAAGTTCCACCAGGATTTTCCTCCTTCCTCAATCACATGGACTGGGGCAAGCCTCTCTGAGCCTCAGTTTCCTCATCTGTAAAATAGGGATGTAGTCACCCCTGCTTCTCAGATTGCAAGTCCTCACAAAATGCTTGTTGGCACCAGGCTGGTCTGGCTGGCAGTCCACAGTGCAACCACCCAAGAGCTCCAAGGGCTGTAGCAGCACTAAAACTGCCTCTGGTTCTTCTTTCCCCATCTGGACAACCTCAGACTCCCACTCCTCTCCTTAGTGACATGGTTCGCTGGAGACTGGGTTGGGCGAGGTCGGGTCCAGCATGGCGAAAGCATGAAGGCCACGGGGACAGGTGGAAGGGAGCGCAGGGAGACTCGGTGGCCAAAGCAAAGCCCGAGTCTTCAGTGCTGGAGGATCCACCAACACACATCACATCCAGCTGCAGGAACCATGTCCCACGGGGCTGTCCCAGGGAGAAAGCAAGAACAGGGAGCTCAGGTCACACCCCCTGGTCACTCTCCAAGCCAAGGAAACTGCTCTTAAAAGGTCTCCAGGGCTCAGGCAGGTGGCAGCTGGAGCAGCGAGGACAGCCCAGTTGAGTGACTTTGGGCAGGCCGCTGCGCGTCTCTGAGCCTCGGGTGCCTCCTGTGGAAGACAGGTTGCCATGTGCGCTTCACCAGCACCGTGTGAGGGTGTGGTCAGGGAGAGCTGCGTCCAGTGGTGCGTGCTGCAGGGGGCCTGCTGGATGCAGGTGGGCAGCAGGGCTTCCAAGCAGCAAGGAGCCGGGCTGCGGATCTCCCTTCCACGGCTGGTTTTATTGGGAAGATCGAAGTGTGGGATTTCTCTCCCTGCAGGTTTTGCAAAGAAGCAGAGAAGGTTGTGATAATTCAATGAACTCGAGAGGGCTCAACCAGCTGGTGACAAGGTGGAGATTGTTAGCGAGGTCCCAAACCAGCACCAAAGCTGCCTGCACCAGCTTTCTGATGTCGGACGGCCTCAAACACTCAGCAGGACTCGGCTGGAGCTGTGTGCTGTGCCAGGGAGCCTTAGAGGGCAGGGTGAGAGGCTTCTCTCTACGCATGCCAGGATAAAGGCTCGGTGACACGGAGTAGCAAGCAGAGATAATGAAGGGGAAAGGTGTGGGCTTGGAGTTTCCTTCTCTCTTGTTCTAAGTGGGGTGACTTCTTATATGTAATCACCAAGGGGGAGCAGGTACTGGGGCTTATGGTTTTGATGAAGCGGATTCCCATTGATAGGTGAGGGAGAAAGTGTGCTAGTTGCCTGCTTCCTCCTTAGTCTGGTGTCACAGCCAGTCCATGAGTGTCCAACTCATCCAGAGAGATCTTCGTTCCAGGCCGCAGAAGCCGGGAAGTAGCAGAGACAGTGCAGAGGGCCGAGGGGGACACAGGCCTGTGGGAGTCTCCAGGGGAAGGAGCCCCGATGTCTGCACCAGGGGCCGCTGTGTCTCCAGTGAGGTGTCCGCGTGGCCCGCTTGTCCTGCTCCTGGGCCTGTACCTTGTTCATCCTGCTCTCCTGGGCACCCTTGTAGCGCTCCATCCCTGCCCTCTCTGCATATGCCTGGGCCCCCAGACTCGGCAGAGTTGAGCCACTAAACCCCTGCACCCCGTGGGGAAGAGAGAGTCCTAGGCGGTGAGACCTGTGCTTGGGGCCCTGACAGTGTAGGACAAGCTGTAGCAAGTTTCTTCGCCCCTGTGAGCCTATTTTTCTGCTGGTAAAACCAGAGGGTTGAGGCAGATCAGGGGCCCCCAAACTGAGCACGGAGCAGACAGAGGGCTCGTCAAAATTAGGCTGCTGGGCCTCACCCCTGAGTGTTTCCTGATTTGGTAGGTGGAGGGGAGGGGCTGAATACTTCCTATCTCTAACAGGCTCCCAGGTGGCACAGGTGCCACTGGTCCACACTTTGAGAACCGCTGGGCTAATCAATTACATGCCTACTCTAATCGATTAGTAATGGCTGCCTTGAGTCAGTGTGAGGCATGGTCTCACAGAAACGGGGCCACGTCTTTGCTCTCTCCGGCTAATGATGTGTAGAGTCTGTGTGGAGCCTTGTAAAGAGACGAGGGCACCTACAGTCGGCTGTCCCAAGAGGCAGTTCTCTCACCTGGGGCTGGACCTGGGACTCACCTCTGTGGCATCTGGGTGGCACCAGATCCTGATGAGACTGTGGTTCCTCAGGGACTCGTCGCCCATGGCAATGCTGGTGATCACGGACTTGTCCAGCTGTGGGCCAGATGTAGGCACCATGAGGGAGGGGCGCCTGCCACACCCAGCCCCCACCCGCGCCGGCCAGCCTCGCCCCACCTGGATGATGAGCTTAGTGAAGGGCTCTGTAATGATCTTGAGCAGGTCAGGGGCGTCTCGGCTGCCGAGGATGTTGAAGGAGGCCACCACCCATCGAGTGACGTGGTACAGGTACCCGGTGGCAGCCTCCAAGGGCAGCAGGACGAGAACCGACAGCCAGTTGAAGCAGTCGTGCACAGTGGCCCCCGCGAAGGCCCTGGGCAGGAAGGCCGTGTTGTAGGGTAGGCCTGGCCTGGACGTGATTGCTTCAAGGTTCCTGGACCACCCACCCCCGACTCCCAGGCCCCTCCCCACTCTGCTGCCTCACCGCCGGAAGTCGGTCCTGTCCCCCGCCTGCATCAGGGCCACGATGGTGTTGGTGACAGAGGTGCCGATGTTGGAGCCCATGATGATGGGGATGGCAGAGCTGACCTCCAGCACTGGGTTTGAGGGGGCCTCTTAGCTGGAGGGGTGGCGGACACCCAGCTCCCACCCCCAGCACCTCTGCTCTGTCCTGGCCCCCAGTAGGCATTCCTGCCACACTGTGGGCTCCTCGGGGCCACAGCGTTGCAGATACCTGTGGGTATGTGCTATGTGTTTCACGTATGTGAATGCACGTGAGCCAATGCACGTAGATGAACATGTGTGTGGGTGTGCGTATATGAAGGCGTGTGTCCTGTGTGCAAATATGTGCATGCGTTGCCAATCAATTAGAACTGGCGTCTGTACACAAGTGTGACGACAGTTTCGTGTGTCAGCCTAGCTAAGTCGCTGTGAAGGAGTTTTGCAGGTGTGATTGCTTCTGCAGTCAGCTGACCTAAAGCAAAGTAGATAAACCTCAATAATCTGGGGGCCCCATCCAAGGAGACATAAGGCAAAAGGCCTTCGGAGCACCGCTGGGGCTTCCTTGAGGAAGAAGAGGCCCCACCTGTGCGCTGCAGCTTCTGCCCCAGAGTTCCACCCGCCCCCCCAGCGGCCTGCATGCCAGCCATGGGCATGCCTGTCAGCCTCACAGTCCCCAGGCCAAGTCCGTGCAAGCAGCCGTATATAGACATACATATCCCCCTGCAGGCTCTGCTCCTCTGATTTCCCTGGTGCTGTTCCCCCGACTGGTGGAACAAGTACCACGTGGTGTTGTGGAGGTGAGCCATCCTGGGTCTGTGCCCCATCTGCTACCCTTCTAGCTCCTGGAACCCCCCCTCCTGACTGAGACTCCTTGTCCAGGCCTAGGAGGACAGAGGGGGAGATGACAGAACTCTGCCCTTTGTCTTCCACCCCTGTTTTCATTCCTGCCCTTGCCCTCATCCCTGACACGCCCCCAGCCTGCCCCCAACACACCCCGCTGCCCACACCCCGCCCGGCCCGGCCCTGTGGGCGCACTCACAGCCAGAGGAGACCATGCTGACGACGATGGAGGTGGAGGTGCTGGAGCTCTGCACCAGCACGGTCACCAGGATGCCCACCACCAGCCCCGCCACCGGGTTGGACAGGATGGCATTGTCCTTGAAGATGTCACCAGCCACCTTCCCTGGGAAGCAGGAGCCACATTGTCCAAGGCCCTTCAGGGACCCATCCCCAGGCCCTTCCCCTGGCCCTACCTCCAGCCAGCTGGAAGGCGGAACTGAGCACGTCCAGGGAGCAGACAAAGAGGTAGAGGAAAGCGAGCATCAGGGGCACCTTGAGCAGCGTCACGGCAGCCCAGCGCAGCTTCTGGGCTAGCCCGGGCTCTGGAGACGGGACGATTGTGAATGCATGGCCAGAGGGCTGGGCAGTGGTGGCCAACACCCCCGCCTCCCCAGCTGAGGCCCACCTGGCTTCAGCTCCTCCTCCAGGGCCAGCTTGGTGGGCAGCGGGTCATGGAGCTCTAGAACCTCCCCGAAGGGGCAGCCAGGCTCGGCGAGGGCCACAGGGCCCAGGCTGGGGAAGGCATAGGCAGCAGTCCCTGGGATCCTGTGCAGGACTGGGGAGGGAGGCTGGTCAGGCGTTCCCAGAGGCCCCAGGTCCCCAAGGGGAGGAGGGGTGGGGGGGAGGGGAGGCTTCCCTGGGGTGTGGGCAACCGTGAGTAAGCAGGGTCCGGGGTGGGAGCGCACTCACCCTGAGGGCTGGGCACGTAGGCAAAGGCCGCCCCACGCATCACGTGGCCCCTGACTGGGAGTGGGGAGACGGCAGGGCCCCCCAGCCTGTCTCCGTAGGACATCATCCTGGGCACATGCACTGGGTTCTGCAGCAACAGTGAATGACAGCTGTTGGGCTAGGGACACGTGCACATCTGCCCCCTGAGCACGCAGAGTCATGATATGTGATTCCAAACACACACCCATAGACACCCCCCCCCATACACACCCACACCCACACCTGGGGACACACACGCAGGTGGTCAGCACAGATTTGGGCACTCACTCACTCACTTAGCAAGTATTCATTGGGCGTCTGCGGTGCCCCGGTCACAAGCTAGATGCTGGGGCACCATGGTGACTAAATACAGATAAGCACCCTGCCCCTGCAAAGCTCAGAGTTTGGTGGGGAGATATATGTCAATGAAATAATCCCTCAGATAGATGGGAAATGGCAATGAGGACAAGGGTTCCAATGACAGATGTGAGTGCCACCAGAGTGCCTGGGCAGGGGGCAGGAAGAGGGGATCCAGCTGAGAGGAACCAGCACAAGGTTACCAGGGGAAGGGGAAGGGGCGGTGCTGAGGCCAGGCAATGTGCAGGGAGGAGCCGGGAATGCCCTGCAGCAGGTGAGGCCAGGAACAAGGGGACAGAGGCTGCGGGGTGGCTGGGGTGGGTGCACAGGAACTTTGTCCATCCTGAGAGTGGCGAGGACACACAGATACTTTAGGGGAGCATCCACTGGGCTGGGTTTGCCTCACAAGTGAACCTCTTTCCCCATCCATCTCCCAGTCCCCTCAACAGTAAACAGGCCCTGCCGACTTTCTCCCGTGAATGCAGCTGAGAGCAGGGCTGGTTTAGGTAAGGAGGACCCCCCCCCCCATTGGACCCACATTTGGGAAGCCCAGGCTTGCTTAGGTACCCCCACCCCCTGAACTGCCCCAGGAGTTCTTGGCTCTTGGGGCTGGAGTGCCCCAGTCTGCTTCAGCAATGCCCCCCCACCCCCATTCCCAACATTGTCCCATGGGGCCTTGGCTGTGGGGCAGGGGCAGGGGGTGCCATGCGGAGAGCCAGGTCCTTGGGGAGCACAGCCCTTTCTACTTTAGGGGTGAGCCAGACTGGGTCAGCACTGAGATGTTATGGGGGCGGGAAGAGGGGCACAGTTAGGACACAGGTGAGGGGCTGGGGTGATGAACTGTTTCTCATTAAGTGTGGGGATAAGGTTGGGAGGAGAGGGCCCTGGGCTCACCTTGGGGTTCTGTGTTTCGGCTCCTGCTCAGCTGCTCAGGGAAATCCCAAGAGCCTGAAGAGAAGCTGGGACCCTCCACTTTATACCCTCAGGTCAAGGGCAAAGTCCCTAGAACCCTAGCTGCCTTCCCTTTGTTCCCCCCATTAACCTCATCCCCGAGATTCCTCCCAGTTAATTGCTAATCGTCAGCTATGCAGGGGAAGTCTGCAGTCAGGCTCACCCCCACTGGCCCCGCCCCACAGATGCTCTGCCTGAAACACCGCCCAGACCCAGCGAGGGCCCAGACACAGCCTGCACCCCACCCCCACCCCAGGGACCCTGAAGCCACTCAGGCACCATGTTGCCAGGGTCCCCAAAGATTCTGTGGCTCCAGCCCCTTCTCATTCTTGGCCTGACAGTACTCCCCAAGGAGTGACCCAAACATCCTTGGGCCTTGCCATGGGTCTGTGTGTCTGTGGGTATGCATGTCTGGGGGGCGTTTGGAGGAGAAGGCATCTGTAATGGAAGAAGCAATGCGAGACTGACCTGGAGGAGCCGCATGCTGTGCAATCTTAGAACACCTCCAATGCCCAACCATGGATCCAGGTTGTGAGCCAAACAGAATGTGGAGCCCTGGCCAGACCAAGAAGGGCCATCTGCATTTTAGAATGGCCCCTGTGGGTGGGGTGGGGTGGGGTGTGTCCCGGAGCGAGTCCGGAAGCAGAGAGACCAGTGAAGAGGCAGAGAGATGATGAGCTCTGAATCAAGGTGGGCAGGAGGGATGGGGAGGAGAGGACACATCCCAGGGCACCTGGGCAGCAGGGCCGGTGATGGGAAGAGGGGAGGGAGTGGGAACACACGGCAGCTGGGTTTCTGGGTTGGGGGATGGATAACGATGTGAAGGAGGTGTCCGAGGATGCCTTTGAGCAGTTTGCTCCCCTCTCATGGGCCATGGAGCCTGAGCTGGGGACCGGATTCCAGAGAGATGAGGAGGAAACTTCCTTTCCAAGGGATCAAGGTTTGATCAGATCCAGCAATAGTAGGTTCCACTCAAGATCTAGTTGGGCAGCTGCCTAACATTGTACAACCACTCCCCACCCCTCCATCCACCCACCCTCCCCCCATCCACCCCCCCATCCACCTACCCCTCCAGCCACCTACCCCCCATCCACCCTCCCACC
>PVIA01013556.1:0-31600 GCA_004024845.1 Tonatia bakeri | reverse complement strand
TTCACCTGTTGATTCCACTAGCACCTGCTGGCACCTCTATGGGTCAGGAAGAGTTAAGCAAGATGCCCAAACCCACAGAAATCACATGTACCGGGCAATGACATAGAAACAAAAAATACTAAGTCAGTTCTCAGGTCCATTTCGATCAAAAGCCTGTCATGTTTCCATGTCTTTAGTTAGACTCAAGATCTTGCTTGGTGTTTGACTGTGGGGCCCTGGAGATCTGGTTTCATGTCATCTGTGTGCTCATCTTGCATCCTTCTTTATCTGCATCCTCACTGAGCTCCTTGCAGTTCCTTAAACACTCCAGGCACAGTCTCCTGTGAGGGCCTCTGTACCTGCTGTTTCCTCTGACAGGGACAATGTTCTCACCTGATCCCTCAGGGCGTGTTCTCTCACCTGGTTCAGGAATTTGGTCAAAAGTTCCTCTGGGGAAATCTTGCCTCTTGACCCTTCCTCTTTAAAATTGCAGCTGCAGCCTCAGCCCCCATTCCTTTCTGCTTTACTTTTCACTATAGCTCAAATCACATGAGATATATTTTACATATTTATTTGCTGTTTGGTTTTTCCTCACAAATGTATGTTCCATGAGAAAGGAGTTTCATTTTAGTTGTACCCCAGTGCCTTTAGCAGTCCTACAATAGTAGGAACTTAGTAACTATGTGGAGAATGAGTGAATGAAATGGAGTGAAGTGGGGCATGTGGAATGCATCTGAAGGAAGGGAGTAAGGGGTTAATTTTGACCAGGGAAGGAGGAGCAGACATATGAAAGGTGCCTTCAATGGTGGAAAGGAGTTCACCTAGATGAGGTGGAGGGAGGGGAGTCTCCTGCCTGACAGGGTGGATGTGAACTTACAGCCTGAGTTTAGTGATTTGTCAGAAAGGCTTCCTGAGGGGAGAGAGAGAAAATATCAAGATGGTAGTAGGTCTGGAATGTGCTTATTAGATGTGTGGCCCTTGTTCAGGTGGCAGTGATGGGCCAGTGACAGTTCTTGAGGAGGGGTAGTCCTTGCATTGCTTGGGAATGATCCCTGAAGGTGAGTGGAGGATGGTTGGATGGGGTCAGGCAGGAAGCAGGTGGTCCAGATGGGAGAGGACGAGCACTGAGGTCAGAGCAGTGCCTGTGGGACATGTTCCTGTGGCCCCAACAGCACTTGGTGCCCCCGTAGATGTGGGGCAGGAGGCTTCTGGAGTGGATATGGAGCTGGTACTACTGCCATGTACTGCAAGAATCAGTGTGAGAGGAGGCAGCATCAGCCTCACAGATGTACAGCCTGTGCAATTGTGTTGCCGGGGTTTGTTGCTCTGTGGTTGCCATTTTGAGCTCCTTAATAATTTTATCTGCTAATTTGTGTTTTGTAAGTGAATTCTGATGGGACAATGGAGCTTTGTGTCACATGTGTCCCCATCTCCTGCCACTTCCCCCTTCTGCAGGAAGAGTTCTTGGCCACCCACTTCCCTGTCCCTTGATGTTGTGGGGCCCTGGATAGCCTTCCCATCAGGCACAGTGAGGATCAGGGCTGGCTTTGGAGTGAGGCTTGGTGACAGCAGTATAGCATGATTTAGTGATTTTGTGGGGCAAGTCTTTTTGCCCACTGTGATTCATATACTTAGTGCGTCATGGAAATACCCTGGGAGGTGAGGAGTTTCCCATGTGCTTTAAGTTTGAATGGTGTCTCTGACAGTCTTCTCTGTACTGTGGTTTGGGGTGATGGGATCATGGGAGGAGGAGATGTCTAGGGCACGGTGCATGGGTCTGGTGCCTTGTAGGAGGAGAAGCCTGGCATGTGTTGAGCTGTGCTCACAATGACTTGTGGGTAGGGCCCTCAGGCACCTGATAGGGTCTGCATGCACCTGTAGCATGACACAGGGATAGGAACTTTAAATAGCAATTAAAAAATAGTTCATGGACTACCGGCCAAAATGGAGATATAGGTAGATACATTTTGCTTCATCCCACAACCAAAAGAAGGACAACAACAAATTTAAGAAAGAATACAACAACAACAACCAGAACTGCCAGAAAATCAAACTGTATGGAAGTCTGACAACCAAGGAGTTAAAGAAGAAACATTCATCCAGACCAGTAGGAGGGGCGGAGATAGGCAGCCTGGGCAGAAAGGATTTGTGACAAGATGGCAGCTGGCAGGCCAGGAGGTCCCACATTTGTGTGCGGATAAACCAGGAGGAACAACTGGGCAGCAAGACAGACCATGCAACCCAGGATTCCTGTGCAGGGAAATAGCCTCAAAACCTCTGGCTGTAAAAATCTGTGGGTGTTGAGGTGATGAAAGGAGCTCCCAGCCTCATAGAAGAGTTCATTGGAGAGACCCACAGGGTCCTAGAAGTACACAATCCAACCCACCTTGGAATCAGCACCAGATGGGCCCAATTTGCTTGTGGGAAGCAGGGGAAGTGACTGAAAGCTGGTGGAGAGCCAAGTAAGCAGCATTGCTCCCTCTCTGACCCTTCCCCCACATATAGTGCCACAGAGCAGGACATGGGTTGCCGTGCCCTGTCAAATACCTAAGGCTCCACCCCTTACAAGGTAACAGGCATGCTGAGACAAAAAAAATATGGCCCAAATGAAAAAACAGATCAAAGCTCCAAAAATAGAACTAAGTGATGAAGAGATAGCCAACCTATCAGATGCAGAGTTCAAATCACTGGAATTAGGATGCTCACAGAAATGGTTGAGTATGATCACAAAATAGAGAAAAGAGTGAAGGCTATGAAAAGTGAAATAAATAAAAATATACAGGGAACCAACAGTTAAGGGAAGGAAACTCAGACTCAAATCAATGATTTGGAGCAGAAGGAAGAAATAAACACTCAACCAGAACAGAATAAAGAAACAAAAATAAAAAAAAAATTAAGGAGAGGCTTAGGAACCTCCAGGACAACTTTAAATGTTTCAACATCTGAATCATAGGTGTGCCATAAGGAGAAGAGGAAGAGCAAGAAATGGAAAACTTAATTGAAAAAATAACGAAGGAGAACTCCCCCAATCTGTGAAAGGAAATAGACTTCCAGGAAGTCCAGGAAGCTCAGAGAGTCCCAAAGGAGTTGGACCCAAGGAAGCACACACAAAGGCACATCATAATTACATTACCCGATATTAAAGATAAGCAAGCAAGAAGGAGACAGTTACCTACAAAGGATTTTCCATAAGACTCTCAGCTGATTTCTCAAAAGAAATCTTACAGGCAAGAAGGGGCTGGAGAAGTATTCAAAGTCATGAAAGGCAAGGACCTACATTGAAGATTACTCTATCCAGCAAAGTTATCATTTAGAATGGAAGGGCAGATAAAGTGCTTCCCAAATAAGGTCAAGTTAAAGGAGTTCATCATCACCCAGACCTTATTACATGAAACATTAAAGGGATTTGTTTTAAAAAAGAAGATAAAAACTATGAATAGTAAAATGACAACAAATGCATAGCATTCAACAACTGAAGCTAAAAAACAAAAACTAAGCAAACAACTAGAACAGGAACAGGATCACAGAAATGGTGATCACATGGAAGGTTATCAGTGGGGAGTGGAAGAGGGGAATGTGGGAAAAGGTACAGGGAATAAGAAGCATAAATGATAGGTACAAAACAGACAGGGGGAGGTTCAGAATAGTATAGAAAATGGAGAAGCCAAAGAACTTATATTTTCAACCTGCGGACATGAGCTAAGTGGGTGGGATGCTGGTGGGAGGGTGTGTAGGGCAAAGGAAATAAAGGGGAGAACAAAAAGGGACAACAGTATTAGCATAATCAATAAAATATATTAAAACACTTCATGATATAGCGAGAGTCTGGGGTGGAAGGAATAGAGCTTTGTACGTTAGTACTTTTAATGGCACATTGTTTCTGATGTTTGAACAAGGGCATTGCATGCTCATTTTGTACTGGATCCTAGGATTATCTAGCTGGTTCTTAGAAGAGAAACAGGTTTTCTTTCAAATGGAGGCAAGTCTAGTTTATAATATACCGATTTGGAGGAGTTTCTGAGAAATCCTGGAGCAGAGTGTTAGGTTGGGGTCCTGAGCTGGAGATGGAGACTTGGCAGGTGCCCACTGGATGGGACATGGGATGTGATTGTGGGAAGGGCTCTGAGTGAGCTGGAGGACACTGAAATTGGGACCTGGTTACTCTTCTCCTGGTTGGACATCACACAGACATGGTATCAATTTTGCCTCTGCCAGTTACTATTTAAACATAGGGGAGGTTTCTTCATCTTCAGGCTTACTGATCTGTAACATGAATTCACCATGCCCATTGCACATGGTGGCTGCCAAGGTCAAAGGAGATAATTTATCCCATGTACTTAGAATAGAACTTAAAGGATGTTGCTGCTGTGGGACCTGAGTCTCTTGCTTTTCTTCTCTGTCTCTATCCTGATTTCACACAGCTTCATGTCTCAGTTTTCATGCAGCCCTTATCTTTTCTTTCTGCCCCAACAGGAACTGAGGCTCTTCCATCCTGGGTCTTTGATTCTACCTTCTCCTGCCTCCTCCCTGACCTTACTTTTTCTGGAATCTGCTCATTTGGATCTCTAACTTATCCCTACTGTTTTATCCAGGTACTATGCTCAATAGTACATGTTCATGAAAAACAAAATACTCAGAAAACACCTAGTATTCAACTGATTTCAAGAGAAATCCAAACATTAGTTAAGACTTTGCTCTAAGGTCTTAGACATTCTTACATTCCAAGCCAGTACATCTTTGAGTTCTTTCTGTTTTTCTAGTGAGGAAGTATTCATATCTGCCTGATCCAGATTTAGTATTCTTGTGAAAAACTTCTTTTTATTACACTGTTCCATTGAGTCAGCATGACTTCAATCCTGGCTTTCCTGATGAAGAGTTGGAGGTGGTACTGGGCTGTGCACTCACTGAGTTCTAGTTCAGCCCTACCATTTACTTCTTCTTTTAAAAATTATTTATTTATTTATTTATTTATTTATGGAGAGAAGGGAAGGGAGGGAGGGGGAGAGAGAGAGAGAGAGAGAGTGAGAGATATATCGTGTGCCAGAGAAACATTGAGTAGTTGTCTCTTGCACACCCCCTACTGGACACCCAGCCATCAACCCAGGCATGTACCCTGACTGGGAATCTAACTCATGACCTTTCGGCTTACAGCCCGGCACTCAATCCACTGAGTCACAGCAGCCAGGGAACTTGTTTTGTTTTTGAGAAATTATTTATTAAAACTGGGGACAGTGAAACAAAGGAAGGGCTTAGAATAGAAGCAGCAACAGGAGAGAGCCTAGGCAGGGCTGCTTTGGCTCTCTGGGAATGTTATGGGAAAGAAATGAGAGAAGGCAGGGCTGCTGTCAGCTCACTGGAGAGTCAGAGAAAAACGGGGCCTTGGAGATAAGTTCAGGGAGTTAGCCCAAGATGAGCCACTGCTGCCCATTTCTCCCCTGGTTGTAAGTCTCATGGAGACCCGAAGAGTTAAGACAAAAGAGAGAAGTTCATGTCTAAGAAAAGGTGTGTGCATATTGCAGAGAAAGAGCCTGCCCAGCCCTCCCACTTTCACTTGTGTAAATTTGGGCAAATCAGTTAAACCCCCTTCAGTTCTTATCATCTACAAAATGTAAATAATTGTCCCTGCTCTGCCATTTTCACAGTTTTTTTTTTTTGAGGCCCAAGAATGTATTCCTTGGAGTAGATACAGAGTTGATATGGAGATTGTGAGGTTCTATTGCTACATAAGGAGTACATTGTAGATTGGTGTCTTCCTATTTGGGTGTGAAGTTCAAGGTAGAATCAGGATTTCTGAGACCTTCTCAAAGGCTTTTCTTCCTGGACTCAGGTGGTTCTCACTGGAAAGGTGGCACAGCCTCAGGTGGTTATTGGAGGTCCCAAAGCCTAGATTTATCCTCTTTAAGTTCATGTCTTTATGAACCCACATACAATTACTTGTCTTCTGGTTTGTTGAAGCAATGCGCCAGACAACATTTGCCACAATAATGTCTTTCCAAGTGGCTGGCTACAAACACTCCATCACCACATTCATGTGAAGGGCTCTGCTGACCTACGTGACTAATTTCTCCATTATCATCCACTTTGTGGTATTTCAGGACTGCCAGCTTAGCCTTCTTCCTCTTATGCTTATTCTTCCCAGGACTGGTGTAAGACTTCTTTTTTTCTTTGTTAGCACCACCAGGAAGTCTCAATAGAAGATGAAGAATGGACTCCTTTTGAATGTTGTAGTAAATGTATGTCCATCTTCCAGTTGCTTGCCAGCAAAGATCAGTGTTTCTGATCAAGAGAAATTCTGTTCTTATCCTAGATCTTGGCCTTTACATTTTCTATTGTGCCTGAGGGTTCAACCTCAAGAGCCATGGTCTTCCCCATAAAGATTTATATGAAAATCTGTATCTTGGTGGTGTTTTTACTGCAAATGGTGGATCAGAAAAGCTAAAGCCTGGATTTGCCACCATCTTCTGCTTGCTCAACTTCTTCCATCTAGCCCTTCTTCAGTGAGCAATCACTTTACACTCTCCCTTCTTCTAAACTTTTCCCAAATTCTTTTCTTCACTTCTCATGTAATCTAGCTTAGATTCCATGATATGTCATGGGCTATATGACTGAACTTACCCTCTGACCTCCCATCATATCCCTCTAGCTAACTCCCACCTCTGCCCTCCTCCCACTTCCCCACTCTCACTCCCACCTTAATAACAAGGGAATCACAACTGTGACTCTCACATGAGCCCCTACAATGCCTGGCAGGCAGAGATCTCTCATTCACCCTGGCTGATATAGCTCAGTGGACTGAGTGCCAGCCTGTAAACTGAAAAGTTGCCAGTTTGATTCCCAGTCAGGGCACATGCCTGGGTTGCTGGCTGGGTTCCCAGTTTGGGGCATGTGAGAGGCAACCCACCAATGTATCTCTCACACACATTGATCATTCTCTCCTTCTGCTATCTCTCCTGTCCCCTCTCTCTAAAAATACATAAGTAAAATCTTAAAAAAAGAAATCATTCACTCAACAATTGCCATTTCTATATTTAACCTTCCCCAAACCTCCAATACCCCAACCCTCATACTCTTGGTATAGAATTGAATTTCTACTTCACAGGCAAATGTAGAACCATTAGATGGAAATCCATCAGCTTCCCACAGTCAAGCCTATGTGTCTGTGGGACACCTCTCTGCCAGGTCTTCATCTACTCTTCTGTTATAGGACGAGATGTTCCCAACTCCTCCAAGGTCAGTCTTTTTACCATTGCCTCCCTCTGAGGAAAAACAGACCATCAATTAGTCCTTCTTCCTGTATCTTTCATCATCCTTATCAACACATATTTAAATTTAGGCCTTTTCCTTCTTCAGTGCAAACAAGCGCACACGCGCACGCGCGCACACACATACACACACACACACACACACCCCTCTAGTAAATCCCACATTCCCTTCTGTTCCACTTCTTTTTCCTTCTTCACTACCAAAGTTTGATAAAGGTGTTTGTATTTGTTGCCTCATTTCCACTTCCATCTTCATCTTTAATATATTCCTGTTTGGGTGCTGACTTCATCACCTCACAAAACTGTTCCTGTTGCAGACATCTATGACTTCCCTATCACAAATCTAATGGACAACTTTCAGTCCTTATTGTCCTTGACCTCTCAGCAGCAATGGCCCTGGGGAGCACATGTTCCTTGAAAGTCTCTGCTCCCCTAAGTTCCATGGCACCACACTGCCTTGGTGTTTTCTCACCTCCCTTTGTGCTTCTCCTCAGGCATCAATGCTGACTTCTCTTGTCCATGCCACATTGGGATGGGTATGTCCCCCAAGGTTTGATTTGCAAACTTTTCTTTGCATGTGAATTTTATGGTCAGCTTGACCATTTATGCAGAAATGCAGCTAGCTAGCTGCATTTTGATATGAATTGAGTTTAACCTATAGATCAGTTTGGCAATCATGACTGTCTTAACAGCTAGTACTAAATCTTTCAATCCATGAACATGGTATGTTTTACCATTTATTTAGTTTCGATTTAATTCAACTATGTTTTGTAGTTTTCAGTATATGAGTCTTGCTCTTCCTTTGTTAAATTTATTCCCAAGTATTTGATACTTCTTGATGCTATTGTATGTGGTGTTGTTTTCTTAATTATATTTTTAGGATGTTTATTGCTTATATGTGTAAGTACAATTTATTTTTTATCATGAACTTTTATCCCAAAAGCTCAATAATTAGTTTATTAGTTCTAATATCTATTTTTTGTGGATTCTTTAGGATTTTTAAAACACGGTCATGTAAGGTGCAAATAGAGATCATTTTACTTTTTCCTTTATAATATGGAAGACTTTCATTTCATTCTCTTGTCTACCATCTCTGGGTAGAACCTCCAGTATAATGTTGAGTAGACTTGAAAAGAGTGGCGAGTTTGGTCTTGTTCCTGTTCTTAGGGCAAAAGCATTCTTTCTTTCAGCATTAAGTGTAATGTGAGCTGTGGGTTTTTCATAGCTGGTCATTTTCAGGCTAAGAAAGTTCCCATATTTTCCTCATTTGTTGTTGTTAATGTAAAAAGGTGTTGGATTTTTTCAACTATGTTTTTATGTCTATTGAGATGACCATATAATTTTTGTCCATTATTCTGTTAACATGATGTATTGTATGGATTGATTTTCCTGGTTTAAACTGACTTTGCATTCCTGAGATAAGTTCCACTTGGTCATGCTTTATCATCCTTTTAATATTATTTTAATATTTTATTGAGGATTTTCATATCTATACTCATAAGGAATATTGGTCTTACTTTTTTAATACCCTGGGATGACTTTGGTTGTCTTTGTCTGATTTTGATATCAGGGTAATGTTGCCATCATGAAATACATTGGAAAGTATTCCCTCTTCTATTTATTGCTTTCTTTTGCAAAGTTTGAGAATATTGGTGGTAATTTTTCTTTAAATGTTTGGTGGAATTAATCAATGAAACCATCTGGGCCTGGGGTTTTCTTTGTAGGAAGTCTTTCTTTCTTTCTTTCTTTCTTTCTTTCTTTCTTTCTTTCTTTCTTTCTTTCTTTCTTTCTTTCTTTTCTTTCTTTCTTTCATTCTTCTTTTTCTTTCTTTGACTAACTCAATCTCATTATTTGTTAAAGTTTTATTTAAATTTTCTAAATTTTCTTTAGCCAGTTTCAATACTTTGTGTTTTTCTAGTAAATGGTCCATTTAATTTAGGTTATCTAATTTGTTGGCTTAAAATATTAATAATTTTCCCTTGAAGTCCCTTTAAATTTTTCAGTGAAATCAATTGTGATGACCTCTCTTTCATTCCTGGTATTAGTAATTTGAATCAGGTTTGTTTCTATCCTACTCAGTTTAGCTAAGAGTTTCAATTTTGCTGATCTTTGCAAAGAACTAATATTTGCTGTCATTATTTTTGTATTCTATGTTTTATTTATTTCCACTCTAGTTTATATTATTTGTTCTGTTTGCTTTTTGTTGTATTTTCTCCTTTTATTGTTATTTCTTTTTGATTCTTAAAATGAAATGTTAAGTTTCTGATTTGAGCTTTTTCTTCTCATATTCTTTCCCTCTGTCCCTTTCTTAACTACATTTTTAAAAGAGAACTGTTTTTTTTTCAGTAAAATTTGGGCAGAAACTACATATCTCTGTCCCCACATACACAGCCTTCCCCAATATCATCATTGGGCATCAGAGTAGAACATTTGTTACAATCAGTAAACCTACATTGACACACCATAATCACCCAAAGTTCATAGTTTACATTAAGGTTCACTTTTAATGTTTTATATTCTTTTTTTTATCCTCACCCATGGAAATTTTTTACTGCTTCTTAGAGAGATGATGTGAGAGAGGAAGGGAGACAGAGATACATTAGTGGGAGAGAGCATTGATTGGTTGCCTCCACTCTGCCCCGGACTAGGGATTGCATGCATCTGGACTGGAAATGGGACCCACAACCAAGGTATGTGTTCTGACCAGGAATTGATCTTGCAACCTTTCAGTTACAGGACAATGCTCCAACCAATTGAGCCACACTGGCCAGAGCTATATTCTATGGATTTAGACAAATATAAATTGATATATACCTACCATTATAGTGTTATACAGAATAGTCACTATGCTGTGTCTCTTCATCCCTACCTCCTCCCAACCCTGGCAGTCACTAATCTTTTTACTGTCTTCACATTTTTGCCTCTTAAAGAATTTCATATTGTTGGGATCATACATTATGTAGCTTTTCAGATTGTCTTTTTTTTTTTTTAGGACTATTCTGATTTTTTATTTCCTCTTGTGTCAGTTTGCTAAATTATGTTTTTTTCCCTCTTCATAAATTACTTCATTGTTGTTCAATTCCAGTTGTCTGCATTTTCTTCTCACCATTCACCCCCAAGCCCAGACAAACCCACCTTGTTTCCTTGCTTGCACCCTCCCCCTGGGTTTTGTCCATGTGTCTTTTATAGTAGTTCCTGAAAACCCTTCCTTCACAGTCCCCTCGCCGCTCCCCTCTGGCTATTGTTAGATTGGTTATATTTTGTTTGCTTTTTTCTTTTGTTGATTATGTTCCAGTTAAAGGTTAGATTACATGGTATTTGTCCTTTACTGCTTGGCTTATTTCACTTAGCATAATGCTCTCCAGTTCCATTCATGCTGTTGCAAAGGGTAGGAGCTCCTTCTTTCTCTCTGCTGCATAGAATTTCATTGTGTAAATGTACCATAGTTTTTTGATCCACTCATTTGCTGATGGGCATTTAGGTTGCTTCCAGCACTTGGTTATTGTAAATTGTGCTGCTATGAACATTGGGGTGCCTAGGTTCTTTTGGATTGGTGATTCAGGGTTCTTAGGGTATAATTCCAGCAGTGGAATTGCTGGGTCATAAGGTAGTTTCATTTTTAGTTTTCTGAGGAAATTCCATACTGTTTTCCACAGTGGCTGCACCAGTCTGCATTCCCACCAATAGTGCATTAGGGTTCCCTTTTCTCCACATCCTCTCCAACATTTGTTTGTTGATTCATTTATGATGGCCATTCTAACCAGTGAGGTGGTATCTCAGTATTGTTTTAATTTGCATCTCTCTGATGATGGCTAGTGATGCTGAACATCTTTTCACATGTCTCTGGGCCCTCTGTAAGTCCTCCTTGGAGAAGTGTCTGTTCAAGTCTTTTGACCATTTTTTAATTTTTTTTTGTCTTCCTGGAGTGGAGTTGTGTGAGTTCTTTATATATTTTGGAGATCAAAGCCTTGTCCAAGGAATCATTGGCAAATATATTTTCCCACATAGTTGGTTCTCTTTTCATTTTAATGCTCTTTTCTTTAGCCATGCAGAAGCTTTTTAATTTGATGTGGTCCATTTGTTTATTCTTTCCTTTATGTCCCTTGCTTTAGGGGACATAGCAGTAAAGATGTTTCTGCATGGAATATCTGAGATATTCCTGCTGATGTTTTCATCTAGGACTTTTATGGTGTCATGACTTATATTTAAGTCTTTTATCCACCTCAAATTTATTTTTATGTTTGGTGTAAGTTGGTGATCAAGTTTCATTTTTTTGCATGTAGCTGTCCAGATCCCCCAACACCATTTGTTGAAGAAACTCTTTTTACTCCATTTTATGCTTCTTCTCCCTTTGTAAAATATTAATTGACCATAGAGACTTGGGTTTATTTCTTGGCTCTCTGTTCTGTTCCATTGGTCTATCTGTCTGTTTTTATGCCAGTACCAGGCTGTTTTGATTGCAGTGGCTTTGTAATTCAGTTTGATATCAGGTATTGTGATCCCTCCTGCTTTGTTCTTCCTCAAAGATTGTGTTTTTTTTCTTTCACCTAGTAATATGTATTTAAGTTTCCCCCATATTTTTTATAGCTTTATGGATTATTTTTTTCTCTGCAGTAAACAACATTCCATTGTATGAGAGTACTATAGTTTATTTGCCTGCTAACTGAAGGACATATTGGTTGCTCTCTAGTTTTGGCAATTATAAATAAAGCTGCTATAAACATTGGTGTGCAGGTTTTTGTGTTAACATGGGTTTTCAACTCATTGGGGTAAATACTTAGGAACATGATTGTTGGATCATATGGTAAGGGTGTGTTTAATTCTGAAGGAATCTGCAAAAAGGCCTTGTTGTTTTGCATTCTCATCAGCAATGTATGAGGGTTCTTGTTGCTGCACTAACTTGTCAGCATTTGGTGCTGTCTTGTTCTAGATTTTGGCCATTCTAATGGGTGTGTGGTCACATCCTTTCTTTTATAGTCTTGGCATTGATATCTATTCACATCTCTCTAAGCAATGATTTGGCTATATCAAATAAATTTTAGTATATTGTGTTTTTCTTTTCATTCATCTCAAAACATTTTTAGATATCCCCTGTGATTTCTTCACTGACCCATTATTTCTTTAGGAATATGTTGTTTCATTTCTGTATACTTGTGAATTTCCTTCTGTTTTGCTTTCCAATTTCATTTTATTATAGTCAGAGAATGTACTTTGTATGACTTAAATTCTTTTAAGTTTGTTGAGATTTGCTCCATGGGTCATCTTATTTTTGCGTAGAGCTTTATTTGATACAAGTTTGACTATTCCTTTTGGATACCTCAAAAGAACTTGAAATAAAATGCACTAAATCCCACCCATGCCACACCCCCCACTCCTTTTCCACTATTTCCCATCTCAATGAAGGTGCCACCATCCCCTGCATTCCTCTGGCCTGAACCCAAGATCTCCTTTTATGCCTCCATCTACCTTGGTCTATAAATCTAATTCATTACTAAGTCTGGTTGATTTTACCTATTTTAAAAAACTTTTGAATCAATTCATTTCTTTCCATTTCCATGGCCAACACTGTCATCTAAGACACTGCCACTTCTTGCAGAAACTCTTACAATGTCCCTTCCTGCAAGCTCTCACTATCTTTACAAGAACTATTGCAACTCCTGTGAACTGGTTTCCAACCTCTACTTTTGCTCCCCTCCATTCCATTTTTTTTTCATACTACAATCTGTTTCTACTTTGAAAATATACTGATCTGATGAACCTTTTGATTATAATCACATTATATTAGAAAAACGCCCCTGGATTTCATCAGAGCCTTGCATAGATGGTCTGGCTGCATGATCCCTGTAGGCTCTGTTGCTCCTTCGCTCTCCATCCTCCAGCCTCACTGGCTGACTTTCAATTCCATGAAAGACAATCCCCCTTTCTGCCACACAGGGCCTTTGAACTTTCTTCCCTCCTGCCTTACTTAGGTAAATCCTCGTATTTTTCAGATGTCTTTCCATATTCACTTTCTTAAGGTTGTTTTCATGGGAGGCCCTTATCTGGGCCTGTAAGTACATATGTGTTTGTGTGGTTAATGGTAATAACCTACAAGCTCTATGAAGATGGAATCCTGTCTGTGTTTGCTCACTGTAGTAGCCGTGGCCCCTGGCACAGTGCATGGCCAGAGAGGGGCTCAGTGAATGTTTGTTGAATACAAAGACCACACCCCATGGTGAACACAACTTCCATTTGGATCTCCAGTCCATCCCTGTTTCAGAACAGAACTGGGGCCAGACTCACCTCAGGGTCTCCAGGTGGCAAAGTGGATATTTCAGGGCCTCACAGAGACTCTGTACTGCAGAGCAGCTCAGGAAGGTTCCTCTCAGGTCCAGCTCATTCAGGCTTCCAGGGACTTTGAGAATGGAGAAGAAAATCCGCCACCAGGCATCTGTAAATGGGCTCAAGCTGGACCTGAGGGAGAGAGAACCAGAAGAGATGAAACCTGTGTGTGCTGAGAGGGTGGTCATGTGCAAAGCCCTGCATAACACAGTGGGGTATGGATCCTCTGAGCACCAGGCTGTAGTGGGCAGAATGACCCCCCAGGTGGTCAGCATCCCCAACTGACCTTCTGCTCCCACCACCCTGGGCTAAGTGCCCCACTTCCATGAGGCTTCTTATTGTACAGCCCCTGCCTCTCTCTATTGCAGTGTTCACTTGGTGGGTCTGTTTCTGCCTCAGTCTGGGACATTCTTGTGGTCAGGGGCAGATATTGTTCATCTCTTTGATCTTCAGTGCTCTGCACAGAATCTGGCACAGAGCCCGAGGATGCAGACAGTCATCCTCTCTTCAATGCAGACCTGCCTCTCCTCCTGTGGCACAGATGTTGTGAAGTCCCAGTTCCCAGAAAGGAAAGGAGTTGGAGGGAGGAGGGAACAGAGTCTGGAAGAGGTGGTTTAAAGCTGACTGTATGATGGGAATGTTGATTATGACTACTTAAGTGGATGTCCTGATTTGCTTGCAAGGGACCCTATCCTCTTACTAGGATATCAAGACCCAGAGAGGGTCCACTGTAGAGAGATGGCAAAGGCAATTATCTCAGGAGAGAAAATCTGATGATTGGCTTCCTGTGAAAATGTTAGGGTAGACTGCCTTGTATAATTTCCACCAACTTAAATTCTACATTTTCACACTTTATTTAAATGATTTCATCTACTGCCAGAGCTCAATGACACAAATACTATTTTAAGTTCCAGAGTAGCATCTTTATTGTCTTTCCAGATATCTCTACCTTGATAGCTCACCAGCTTCTTGACCTAGTATAATATTTCACCAGCTCCATTCATCCTCCCCCAAGGTCTGCAGAGCCGTGCAGAAGTGAGGAGCAGAGGGTCTGGAGCCAGCTGTCAGCACGTGAATTCCACTTGTCTGTGCCTCAGTCTCCTCACTGCCAGCAGGAGACAAGAAGACCTAGTGCAGAGGGTTTTATGAGGTGGTGAAAGTGCTATAGAGAATTTCGAATATCTTAGTGAGGTTTCAGCATTAATAGCTCTAAGACATATACATGCTGCAAATGTACAAACCAAATTATCGTTTGAAAGTTGATTGTGTTTTGGACATTCACTTGGTTTTGGGAAAGTTGAAGAATACTTTTTAAAACTTTCTGTTTTCCTGAACATTTGCCAACTTTAATCTTTAATCAGGACTGAAATTAAAGAGTGACAATCTATTACCAAAATGCATAGTGCTTAATTACAAAGCAAATACGTGAGCTGCCCATCCTTACTATCTTGTATTGGTCCTCTTCTCCCTCCCACAGCCTTGGGCCAATCTTTGTCATTTCTTCAGAAGCTTCTTGCTTGTTTAGAGTGTCTTCCTTGCTATTCTCTCTGCCTTGCCTGGCTGACTCTGTGTCTTTAAAAACTCTCTGCTCACAGCAGTTGCAGCCTGCAGTTTCCCATGGAAGTTGCTCCAGAATCCAGGTGCCATTGTCTATTGAAAACTCTATATGTCTTGATGTCCTTGACTTCCCTTGCTACTCACCTGGCCTCTGCCTCTGTGCCTGCCCAGGGTACTTCTGAAGGCTACCACCAATGCAACACCTGTACCCAGGTCCTTTAAAGACCAGTTCCCCTTAACATAAGTTGTTTTGTAACCATAGCAATTAGAAATAACCTAAGTACCTGAGGAGAGATAATGGTCAGATAGGTGTGGCACCTTCCCTATGGAACACCATATGGTCATTTGAATGGTGTTGTATCAGGCTACTTCATAACATGAGGAGAGAGTCTTGATATAATAATGAAATAAAGCTGACTGTAAAGTATAATATACAATATGGCTCAGTTTTGCATTAGAAATGTGTATAAAATGAGACTAGAGGATATACATCTCCATTTTTAAAGATTACATCTTATTGAGTGTATTATTACAGTTCCAATTTTTCCCCTTTCAGCTCCCTTGAGCGAGCACTCCCCACTTTCTCGGGTAATCCCCATACCTTTGTTCATGTCCATGGGTCATGTGTATAAGTTCTTGGCTACTCCATGTCCTATACTGCACTTTACATCCCCATGGCTATTCAGTAGCTACCTATTTGTACTTCTTAATCCCCTCACCTATTGACTTATTCCCCCATACACTCTCCTTCTGGAAATCATCAAAATGCTCTCTGCATCCATGATTGTCTTTGATGTTCTTGTTTGCTTAGTTTGTTTTTTTAGATTCAGTTGTCACCAGATATGTTATTGTCATTTTGTTGTTTATAATTTCGATTGTCTTATTTGCCTTAAATAAACCCATATAACATTTCATATAATAATGGTTTGGTGATGATGAACTTCTGTAGTTTCTCATCTGGGAAGCTCTTTGTCTGCCCTTTGATTCTAAATGATAGCTTTGCTGGGTAGAGCAATCTTGTCTGTAGGTCTCTGCTTTTCATGACTTTGAATCATTCTTGCCAATCACTTCTAGCCTGCAAAATTTCTTTTGAGAAATAGGCTGATAGTCTTATGGGAACTCTCTTGTATGTAACCAACTTCTTTTCTCTTGCTGCTTTTGAGATTCTCTATCTTTAAACTTTAGCATGTTAATTATGATGTGTCTTGGAGTGGGCCTGTTTGCATCCATCTCCTTTGGGACTCTGTGCTTCTTAGACTTGCATGTCTATTTCCTTCACCAAATTAAGGAAGTTTTCTTTCATTATTTTTTCCAATAGATTTCCAATTTTTAGCTCTTTCTCTTCTCCTTCTGGCACCCCTGTGATGAGAATGTTGGAATGCTTGAAGTTGTCCTAGAGGCTCCTTCCATTATCCTCTTTTTTAAACAACTATTTTTTCTTCTTGTTGTTCTGTTTTTTTTTTTTTTTTTTTTGCTTTTTCATGTTTCAAATCATTGATGTGATTCTTGGCTTCATCCACTCTACTGTTGTTTCCATGTAACTTGTTCTTTATTATAATTATTGTATCTTTGGTTCTGATTGAATCTGATTTATAATGTCGAGGTCCTCACTAAGTTCCTTGAGCATCTTTATAAACTTTGTTTTCTTTTAAAAATTATTTTTTATTTTTATTTTTTTAGAGAGAATGGAAGGGAGGGAGAGAGGAAGAGAAACATTAATGTGTGGCTGCCTCTCCCATGCCCCAAACTGGGGACCTAACCCACCACCCAGGCACATGCCCTGACTGGGACCTGAACAGGCAACACTTCAGTTTGCAGGCTGGCACTCAATCCACTGAGCCACACCAGCCAGGGCATAACATTTGTTTTGAACTCTGCATTTGATAGATTGCCTATCTATGTTTTGTCTAGTATTTTTCTGGAGTTTTGATCTGTTTTTTCATTTGGGCCATGTTTCTTTGTCTCCTTGTTTTGGCAGCCTTTCTGTGTTTGTTTCTATGTATTAGGTAAAGCTGCTATGACTTCCTGTCTTGGTGGTGTGGCCTAATGTAGTAGGTGTTCTGTAGGATCCAGGGCTGAGTACATCCTCCTTTGTAGATGAGGCTTCATTGGGTTGGCAGGTCAATGGGAGGGAGTTTTCCAGGCCATTTAGCAGCAAGAACTTGCTGTGACCATTGAACCACCAACATGCACCCTCCATGGAGATCAGCTTTGCAGGGGCAGGGTTGTGGTGCTCCAGTATGGTCTGTAGTTGTACACTGAGTGTGCAGGTTTTGGGGTTTCCCGAGTGGTGCTGGCCAAGGTCTGACCCCACCTGTGTTCTGCTTGGAGCTACCCTGCATGAGCTACAAAACAATTTACAGATGGTTGCTACTTTTGCTGGACTTGGCAATTCCCTGGTGAAGCCAAGGTGTGAACCTAGGTTGGCTGCTGCTAGTGCTGAGCCTGGAGCCACTTAGCAAGAGATATGGGAGCCAGGGGCTCACTGGGGCCAGATGTTGCTTGTTTTAAAAAATTTAAGAATTTGTGAAGTGTTAGCTAAGACCAGCTATTCATATAGAAGAGCCACTGTTAACAGCTGGTTGGGTCTGGTAGTTGGAGTGGAGCTTCAGAGGATCTCCAGGACTGGCAAACAGTGTTAGGCAGGTTAATGGAATCTCAGGTATGGCACCCACCTGCCAGCTCTGTGGCTCCATTTGTGGGGGGATGGGTTCAGAAAAGGAATGATGGCCTCTGCCTGGCACACCATCTGGGAGAAAGCTGTCCCCCAGCTCTCATCTTGCTGCCAGATATCTCAGTTCCTCCCTGTATGCCATTGGTGCTTTTTGAACTGCCTTCCTGGTGCTGGAGCTCTTTAGGGGTGAGTCTGAGTAAGTATGTGTGTGGGCCCTTTAAGAGGAAATGCTTTGGACTCCAGGAGTTTCTTCCACTGACTTTCAGTCCCTGCTCATTTTTGCAGCCAGAAGTTAGGGGGACTTATTTTCTTGGCACTGGAACCTTGTGCTAGGGGGTCTGGTGTGAGACTGGGAACCTTGCTCCCAATGTCCCTCCCAAATTTTTATCTGTCACACATGGTTGAGGGACCAGCCCATTCCATGCCTCATCTCCACCCTTCCTACCAGTCTGGATGGATGTGGTTTCTTATTTCCATAGTTGTTGTTTTTCCATTCAACTCAATTTTTGGTGACTCCTAGTGATGGTTGTTCTATATTTTAGTTGTAATTTTGATGTGGTTGTGCGAGGAGGTGAGCCATGTTCACCTACACTTCCATCTTGACCTGAAGTCCCTATATATCCTTTTTGATTGATGATCACCTCTGAGTGATGGAATTCTGGTTGATAGTTAATTTTGACCTTGTTGCTTATTTATATGTCCTCATTTTTCTACAATGTACATGAGTTTTATATTAGAAAAAATTTATAAATCTGAAAATAAAACACACAAGGCCTACATTTCCTCCTTGGAATCTCTGTTCTCTTGTGGTGCACTCACATGATCCCTCCCTCCTTTGGACTAGCAACTGCCTCTTCTGTGCCTCTCTTCTCATAGGCTTTTTACTCTCTTCTATCTCTGGATGGATGGATGTCCATCTTCTCTCCCTGTTTGAGTTCCTTTAGACAGGTATGTGCTTTATTAATCTTTGATATTTAGGGTCTGGCATAAAATCAGTGTATAATACACATTTATGGAGTGAATTATCTACAAGAGAGATGGGAACTGCAAAGAACTAAAGGATCAGTATACCACTGAGTTTCAGAACCTAGATATGGAAGTTAACAGTGTTGCTGGGGTTGGAAGGATGTTAGAAAGAGCTAACAGTTCATGTTCAGATGGAGATTCCTAGGACAACTGTGCATCATTGACACACACAAGAAAATTCATTTTTCAGGGAAAAGAGAGACTCATCTTCAGACACACACATACATTCTGAGGTGATGGGAGAGATCTCAGGGCCAAGCTCATAGTCAACAGCTATCAAAGGTGTTCCTGAAGCAGCTGAGTGAGCAGTGCCTGGCAGGAAGCATGTCAAGAGGGAGAAACAGAGGTAGGTGGGTTGGGTGGATGTGCACAAGGAGTGAAAGTGGCCATGATGACAGAGACAGGAGGAGAAGCAGCAGTACAAGGCAGGGCCACAGCAGGCTTCCCAGAGGCATATACAGAAGGTCACAGGGTTAGACACTATGCACAGAACCCTAGGTGGACAGAGAATGGGAGTCTGAGTTGGCCTTTACAAGTCCCTGGTGACCTGGGTCCTTTAGCAACAAGAGGTCAGGCTTAGTGAGAGTTTCTCCAGGGCCCAGGACAGTGGGAACAACAGAATAGCTGGAGGGAGGGGTGGGGGATCACTCACACAATTACACCTGATGGTTTTTGTGCTTGTCTGTGAGGTCCACTCTCATTCAGCTGAAGCCTCTTCACAAGCCCGTTGAGTTTAATGCAGAAAGTGAACACCAGGAGCTCCATGTCTGTTTGGACACATATCCTCATTCCACAGAAATCAGAATTTGCTGTCAGAAAACTTCCATCCTGAAACTCATAAAAAGAGTGGAGCAAGTGCCAACAATATGGCTCTAGGCTCTGCTGTGTGAGGTTGACCTCCTTCTTGGCCAAATGCAGCAGCTTGTGATGCCTGTCCAAGGACAGCTGGCATTTGAAGATGCTCTCCATCTCTCTCATCCCCTGCTCACTCAAAAGGCCAAACAGGAAACATGTGATTGGTTCCCCAAACACACCAACCATCCCATATTCTCCTATCAACTCTTTCATACTTCTGATACCAATTAACTTCTTATCCCCCAAAGCACAGGACATTGCTGCAAAGAACTCCTGGAAACACAGGTGAATGAAGCTGTAGCTCAGAGAGGTGTGGTGCTTCTGAAGAACACCCATCTTTAAGAGAGTGGAGGTGATGTTCTCATCTAACCCATGTTCTCTGAGGTCCTCAGGGCTGAACAGGGTCTTTCCTTGCCGGGTGCCCTTAGCAGCCAGAGAGCAGAATTGCCTCAGCTTAGTCCCAAGGGACTGAGCTTGGAGGATGTGGAAAAAGTAGTGCAGACAGAGGGTGGTGGCTGTCTGGCAAGTCAGTGAGAGTTCTTGCCCCTGATCCATCTGCTGCTTCAGGCAAGTGCAGACCAGCCAGGACACCAAGGGCATGACACACATGGAAAAGAGTGCCGGGTTTGATTTGACTGAGCTGAAGGCTTTAATTGCTTGGATTCCATCTGTGAAATATGTGTAGAAATAGTCCCTCCTGGCCAACTCAGAGAATCCCAGGACCTCCACCCAGCGTGACTGCTTTAAAGAAGGAATGAGCTTCCCCAGAGCTGTGATCCGAGCTGTGATGAGCAGGGAAGTCTCAGGAAGTAATGTTTTCTTCAGCAAACTTCCCAGCAGTGTGTGCACCTGCTGCTGCTGGCTCCAGTGCAGACTGAGCTCAGAACTGTGCTGCTCCAAGTCCCATTTTGGTTCATCCAAGTTATCAAGAATGAAGAGCAGCTGCTCTGGCTGAGACAGAATCTGTCCAATGAGAGCTGCAGGGCCAGCCCAGTCTTTTGAGATGAGCTCAGGGAGACTCATTGTCCTGGACTGGGCCAGCTCTCTGCAGTTGAAGTAGAACACGTGCTGGAAGCGGTCCCTGTACAGCCTGCCTTCCTCCCAGGCTCTCCTCACCTGCCTGGCCAGGGTTGACTTCCCAATTCCAGCAACCCCATGCAGTACAACTGTGAGAGGCTCTCCTTGGGTACCTGGGCCTGGGCCAAATAGGTCTTCCATCTTAATCAAATGTTTTTGATCATCTGTACCCTCATGTTTCCTCCTCCAGAGTGGAAAATCATAGCCTCTGGGTTTAGATCTGTGTAGAAGTAGCAGCTGTGTGAATTTTTGTTGGAAATCCTCATTTTTCCATGACTGTGTGTGGCAGGGCATCTCTCTACTTTCTTTAGAGTATTTTTCTGTGATTCCTAAGTAAGGAAGGGAAAGATGGAACATAAAGGTATGGAATACATTTGTTCATTTGTTTCACCATTTAATTATTCAACAACTGCTTTTTGCATCCACATGCTACAGCCCATTCTAACTGCTGGTAATGTTACATTCTTACCGGGTCAGTGGGGGAAACATGGGGTTTTTTTGGAGGAGATCCCAGCCCAGGTCTTGACTTGACCAAGTCATTGTTGCTGTGTGATGTTCCTTCATTGTACAAAGATTAATCAAGGTCCTACAGTGCTGGCCCTGATGTAGAAGCTGGAGATAAAGAGTGAATGAAACAGACTGAACTCACCACTCTCATGAATTCCATGACCTGAACTGTTAATCTACTGAGCATCAGTTTTTCTCATCCTTAAGTTGTAATTGGTCATGGTGGAGTGAAGGGGCTAATGGATGGTGTAGCAGATACTATTGGTCCTGATAGTACCCCTCTGCACCTTCCACTGAAGCACATGTCATGGATATTCTTCCACAAGCACTGGTGGTTTCCTGTCTGAGGTGTCTGTATTAAGCATGAGTGTGGCAGGCAAGAGCCTCAAGGGAGTTAATGCTCCAGGAGGGGCACTCAACCAGTGACAGATGGCAGTTCCTTGTCCCCCAGGAGACAGCACTCTGAGGTGTGCTCTACACTGTCTCCTGAGGACCCACAAGGCATCAAACCTCAGTTAGTCACAGGGGTATGTGCTCTGTAATGCAGGTTTCATTGGTTTTCCCCCTTGCCCATTTCACTTCTCTCTCTTAATGGTGCCTCCAGGGAATCAGTTCCTGAGTGAGCCACCTACAGATTTATAACTTCAGAGGTGTAATCAGCTAAAAAATTCTCCTTTTGAGTAGTTCTGTTTTGCCAGACGTCTCTCCTAACTGAGCACCATGAAAGAAAGCCCCCATGAAAGATGACAGAAGTTGTTGTTATAGCCAGGTGGGACTGAATTTCCTAACAGGACCTGAAACTTGACATCAGGAATTGGCACATGTGTCCTCTGAATGACTCCAGGACATGGTGGTGGGTAAGGAATGTGGCCAGCAGGACAGGCTACATGCTGTCCAACTACATTGAGAAGCAGATCAGCATGAAGAAGGGCTCCCTCATGAAGAATCCAAAAGAAACACAAGGCCCTCAGCAAGACCAAGAGGAAGACCAGTGCTGGGAGACGTCACCAACACCCAGCACAAATGCTGAGTACCCTGCCAAATAGGGTATCCCAACTGCACCTCAGACCTCAACATCTTGGACTTTGTCAAGTCTGCCTACATGACTTTGAAGGTAGACAAACTCTCCCTGGTGATGGAGTTGTGTGTCACCGCCATGGGGGATTGCAGCAATGGCTGCTGGCATGGTGGTTACAATAGGCAGTTGAGCTGGTCTCCCTCCAACTACATCCTAGAGGAGGTAGAAGAGTTGGTCTCTGAATTCCCCAGCTTCCTGGCCTGCTGCAAGGCTTGCCTGAATAATTGCCAGGGCACCTATGTCCTCCAGGTGGTCCAGAAAATGTAAACTTTCAGCTTAGTCACTGAAAAGCTCACATTCCAGAAGGGAGAGACATTGGAATTAATCAAGAAGCCCAAAAATGTACAGGACTGATAGAAATGAAAAGACACTTGGGGGCAGGTCAACCATGTCTACCAGCACTGGTGGTGGTTGTCACTGATGGGCCACCCTGTCCCTGTCGTATGTCCTATAGATCAGCTTCCTAGGGAAGAGGCAGGAGGCACTTCACAGTCAGAGAGTGGTACTATGGGCATCATGTGCCACCAGGCTGGGTGCACCCTTTGTGATTCTTCTCTCCCAAGGTGTATGAGCAGGTCAATCAAACTGTTTGTGCTGATAGAACCCCAGGTGAAATGGTTAACTTCCACCCATAAAAATTAACGTTAAAGAAGGGGCACAGATTCCATGAAAGAAATAATATCCCCTTAAGAAGGAAGCTTTAGAGGGGATTCAGCCAATATTACAAAATTTTTAATATCAGAGCTTACTCAGTCACACCAGTCCCCTTAACACTTCCATTTTGCTAAAGAGCCACACTATTAATGAGTACTGATTTGTACATGATCTTAGGGCCATACATGACATTGTTCAGGACACTCATCCTATGGTGCCCAATCCTTACACTCTATTGACCACTGGTGACTGGGGATAGCCAATGGTTTTCAGTCCTCGACTTGAAGGATGCCTTTCTCTGCATCCCAATAGATGAACAAGCTCAACTACTATTTGCCTGGGCATGGCAGAACCCAGAAACTAAAGCCATGCACCAAATTGTTGGACCACATTACCACAAGGATTTAAGAACTCTATGAGTATATTTTGGGAAGAATTAGCAAAAGACTTATGGGATATTCAATTGAAATCAGGAGTTCTTTTAAAATGCACAGACGACTTACTGATAACTAGCAATACCTGTGAATACCATTTGCTTAATACCATCACAATCCTGAATCATTTGGCAAAACCAGGATATAAACTATCCCCCAACAAGACTCAGATTTACAAACAAGAGGTGGCATATCTGGGTTTCAACTGAAACAGGGTACCAACACCTTGATGATGGGTAGAAAACAAGCAATTGCTCCAATAAAAACACTAGAGAACGAGAGGCAGCTTCATGGGTTCTTAAGGATTACAGTGTTCTGCTGAATTTGGATTCCAGACTTTGGATTATAGCAAAACCACTGTATAATTCTTTAAAATGACTGAACTCTGAAACTTTTGAATGACCAAGAAATTGCCAGGTAGCATTTGACACCTTGAAGAAAGTTAATTTCAATTTCTATAGTAGGATTGCCCAATTAAAAAACCATTCAAATGATACATTCATGAAAGGCAGAGGGCTGGACTGAGGTTACTAATCCAGACTCTGGGAACATTCCCCGACCCATAGTCTATCTCTCAAAGAAATTGGATCACATGACAAGGGGATGGCCACCATGCTTTTAGGCAGTGGCAGCTACCTGTGACATCTTACAGGAAGTTGAGAAGTTCACTTTGGGGCAGCCTACTATGGTATATGTATCACACCAGGTCCTAACTCTATTGGAACAGAAAGGAGGGTGTTGGCTGATGGCAGGGCACATGGGAATATACTAGGTCATTCTGTTAGACAACACAAATGTTACCTTATAGACTACCACAACCTTGTACCTGGTCACCCTGCTCCGGACTCAGAGGGAGACTCAGCCCTCCAGCATGACAGCTTGGAAATCATTAACCAAGTCTAATCCAGCAGGTCAGAACTATTGGGTCAGCCACTGACAGCACCAGAGTGGGAGCTCTCCACAGACAGGAGCAGCCTCATAGAAGATGGTGGATCACGAGATAGGTGTGCAGTAGTCACCACAGATAAGGTAATAGAAGCTGAGGCCCTTGAGCTGGGAAACTCAACACAAAAGGCTGAACTGATAGCTCTCACCAGAGCCTTAGTAATGTCTCAGGGAAAGAAGGTTAACATCTACACCAACACCAAATATGCCTTCATGGTATCCATGCCCATGATGCAATATGGAAAGAGAGAGGGCTCTTAATGTCAGGGAACAAGGACGTTACACATGCAAAAGAGATTTTACAATAGCTAGAGGCAGTGAACCTACTGAACCAGATTGTCTTAATACACTGCCAAGGACACAGAATGGATGGTTTCCAAATGAGTCAGGCCAACACTGATAAAGCAATGAGACAAGCAGCTGGAGGACCACTACACTTAGGGGTTTTGACCCCCTATTTGAACTTGTCAAAATTTAAACCCTATACACAGAACAAGATGAGGAACAGGCCCGTGAATGGGGATTCTCTAACAGTGCCCCTAATTCTGTATGGAAGATCCACACTCATGGTATAATCTTTCTCTCTGAAGCTCTGGTGTATCTCATTTCTAAACACCTACATGAAGGGATGATTTGATGGACCTCATTAGGCCACATTTGAAGGGCCCTCATTTGCAAAGGCCATTCGGAGGATTACTCAAGACCATCAGGTATGTACCCAGAACAAGCCTATGACAGAGCCGGCCCCAGCAGAAAAGGAAGTACAATATAAAGGGTTATGGGCATTTAAAGACTGGCAAGTAGATTTTACACAAATGCCTAAAACCAGAGGGAATTTCAAATTTTTATTAGTTTTGGTGGACACTTTTTCTGGATGGGTAGAGGCATAACCCACTAGAATGGAAAAGGTGACTGAAGCAGCAAAACTTTTACTTAAATAGTTTCTAGGTTTGGACTTTCTTACAGCATTCAAAGTGGCAATGGAGCATCGTTCACTTCAGAGATGTCCCAGAAGATTGGAGAGGCACTACAAATTCAGTGGAAGCTACATGCATCTTGGAGACCTCATCACTGAGAAGAATAAGATGAACCACACAGTAAAGAAGATCCTGGTGAAAACACAACAGAAAACGCACTTGAAATGGAGCCAGACATTCCCTATAACCTTGCTCCAAATTAGGGTAGCATCAAGAAGTGGGCTTAAATTAAGCTCTTTTGTAGTAGTTTATGGGAGACTTTTCCACATCCCTGTGCTAGAGATGCCCAGTTTAGAGATGGAACATGAGTAAAAATCAAGTAATATGTGCAACATTTAGGGAATATGCTGATCATTTTGCACAAGTTTGCTTATTGCAGGTCCATCTATCAGTCCGATGAGTCCTCACACCATTCTGGCCTAGAGGCTGAGTTTTAACCAAAGAGCTGGAAGACACAAGGGCCTGAGCAGGAGTTAGCTGAGTAATGGACTGATTCCTATGACAACCTGCTGACAACATTCTTTTCCCTAAAGCTCATGGGGAATCAAGCCTTGGAGTCACCACACATGGATAAAGGGGCACTACCTGAGAACTTAGACCCTGCTTCTGTGGTTGATGCTGAAAGGGAAAACTGGACGTGAACTTTGGAAGGAGATTTAAAATTTGTCTTTTGGAAAAGGAGAGTAGCCCCCAACATGAAGTGACAATGTTCCTTTTACAATATTTCCTCTTATATTATTTTACACAACGAGAATTAGGATGTGTTTGCAAATCTAAGGATTTTTGGTTGCTTGACAAAGAATCTTAGTATGGTCCTTTTCCATCATTAAAAGGATAAGGATTGAAACTGACTTAGGCTAAAATGGTTATTTCTAAATGAGTACAGAAGGTGTACTGAAAGTTGTAAAGGTATATAAAAGGCTGTGAAAGTTTTGACTTGAAAAGAAAGAAATTTCAGGTCTTGGTTAGTTATTCTATGCTTGCTTTCTTATCTATTTAGGACTTGGTTTGAACTTTGCCATTTCATGTGTGCCTAGAACCCTCTGTCTCTGCCATTTGGGGCTTTGAGCCATGGTTCTGGTTGGTGCACTGGCAGGTGAGAGAATGTCTCTGATGTGGACTGGCTGGCATAACAGTTGGTGAGAGAATCTCTGTTATTAAGGCCTTTTTGCCAGTTGGACCTAATAAAGGTTGTTTGGTGCTGGTTGGCATACTGGTTGGTGTGATTAAAGATTCCCAGTCTCTCCTTTAGCTGCTTTGAAAGGAAATTGAGGTATCTAAGAGTTAAAACTTCACATTAAGTTTGAAAGAAAGTGCATGGTTTTACTAATAGAAGGCATTAAGCATGGAGATGCAAATTTGGTGGATATTGGAAGGATAAGAATTTCCCTTTCTGCTTTGTATTTTTCTCTCTACCTGATCCTTCCATATTTTGGCATTCTTCATGAGTGAGTGATGGCATAAAATTTCTTTGTATGAAATCAATTATATCAGTTTCCAATGGTGGTTTTAATAACCAAGATTTTGACTGGAATGTTAAGCCTGAAGGAGGCATGCCTAGACTCTGGTTGTTGCCAGAAAGCCTTGGGGAAATGAGACTGACTTTTTAAGCTAATGAAGGCCTACTGGAGAAATGGCCTGGTACCTCATTTGGTCATGTGATTAATGGTAGTCTTTCCAGGTAATGAACAAAGGTGGCTCTCCTGAAATATAGCAAAGAAGGAACCCTAAGACACATTTGGAACCTCAAGGACCTGAAGAACATAAGAACTGCAGTCAAAGCCAGATGGCAGGTGTGCAGCTTGGCTTCTGAGCCCTGCAGGATTCACTAAAGCTCAATCTGAGGGTTCCTTGTGTAAGTTACAGCAAAGCAGATTCAAAGAGCCTATGTGCTGAATTGCTGTTCTTGTTGCATTTATGCAAATAAGAAAAAATAAAAAACTGGCAGTCTCTTTGGTGACAGTAAGAGTGGTCTTAAGGACAAATACCATATTTCAAGGAGATTCATAGTGCTCAGTTGTGGGTAATGGACTGTAGTGCAGCTACCTGTCCTCAAAGTATTGTTTTCACTTGGAAGCTGAACTGGTTTCTGCATACAGATGTTCCTTCAGCACCTGATGAGGGTGCCAGTTGTTCAGTTTATAGGCAAGAAGAATCTGTCAAATGGTCACTGTTGAATATCATTCCAGTGAAGGTCTTACAATAGGACATCTTCTCAAAAGACAGTTTTGCAATAGCAGAGACTGGTTTATGATTTGTTGTGTAAATTAAACTTTGAGTTCTTCCTTTTATTTTCATGGAGTGTATGCCTATGACCTCATTACCTGGGAGCTTGTTTACAAAGTATAGACTCCACTGAAGAAGCCCATCTGTATCTCCCCCTCCTGAAATAAAACTCAATGAAATGGCTGGACTGTATGGCTGAGTTGGTGAAGTATGGCTTGGTCTATCAGCTTTGCTTAAAGCTGCTTTCCTTTTCTTCCCTAATGGTTCAGACAGAAAACACCAACTATTCTTCAGAAGGGGAAATCTTAGAATATTCTCCTCAGCCTGATTTAAGTATACTAGACAAAAGAGCTTCAGACAGGTGTGAAATGCCTTGCACAATTTCCCCCAACAAAGCCACTCCTTTCTTAATCTGGCATATTGTAATATTCATCCCTATATTTCTTATGGCTCTGAATATGCCTTTAATGTGACCAGCAGTGCTGTCCTTTGGACATCATGAATGCTGCTTCACGGGGACAACCAGCTGACCTGGAGTTTACAAGATCCTCCTCCTTTGTGGAAAGTCTTCCCTTCATTTGTGACCAAACTTTTTTGTTCTTGTTCTCTGGACCCAAACATGAGTAGACTACAAATTTGGGCATCAGGAAGTAGCTCCAGAAGAATGAGACATTTGCACATTTGCCTTTGTAAGATGACAAAGGTCAGAAGTGTTAAAGTGGGAAATTAATACAGAGGTGTCTGATCAGATCACTGGGGAGGAGAATGGAGGGACCATAGACGGGGGTTGCTCGATGCAAGAGTGAACAAGCTAGCTGGGTGCATGAGAGATCTCCCTACACTCAGGCAGAGACACTGCAGGCTAGTGAGCATGATGACAGAGAAAAAGGCCCTCTTATTCCCTTCCAGAGGCATGACAAGTTGAGGTGCTGACCTGTGAATCTAGGATGGGATTGGCTGGGAAGCTGGATACTTCCAGAATGAGTGGAAGTACAGGCCCAAAGATATAAAAGGAGGAAGGACAGAGGAGGAAAGGGCCTTCTTTCTCTTCCTTGGGGTTCCACGAGGATGATCACGCAGTGGCTGCCTGTGTTTTCCAAAGGAAAACATATTTTAAGTGAGAGAAGGAACTCCAAGTGCACCCCAGGGTCAGTCTGGCTTGGCAGAGGGTGGCAGAGTTATTTTTCTTTGGGTGTTCTAAGAGCATGGGCTCTGACACAGAAGTCTGCCATTATGTAGCTTTTGAATAAAGGACTCCTTTCTTTTTCATGGAGACTCTGCTTCTGGAATTTGTCTATGGGCAACAGCAGCAACAGGACCCCACTTGCTGTTCAGTAACTCCTTGGCTTGCTTATATTTCATAATTATGTATTCAGTTCTCAATGTAATATGTATCTGTATTATTTTTGACACTAATAGAGATGATTAAGGAAAATACTTGATCTTTGGGCAAGAGTAACTACCAACACTTTATTCTCACATGCATGTACATTATATATATATATATATATATAGAGAGAGAGAGAGAGAGAGAGAGAGAGAGGGAGGGAGAGGGAGAGAGAAATTTTTTTTCAGGGTTTGAAAAAATATGTAATTTGTAGTAAAAGACAAACTGTTTATGAAAAAAAATGGCCTTTTTTTTTTTTTACATTTGAACTTGTTTCCAGTTCAAATATACAGTCTTGAGATGGTACATTCCTATAGTTGAAGAAGGAGTCTTAAGACCTCCTGCACTTATAAACTCTGCTGTGTGGATATTGGAATAATAACTATTATGACAAGGCTGTGTGTGCATTTATCTTTGGGAAAGTTCTGACTCATCAATGGGAGAGCAATGACATCAGCACTTCCCGACTACTCAGTGCCCAGAAGGAGGAGTTCAACAAATTTATTACTAGTGTGGTTTCATTTTCTACCAGAACATTTTAATTATATTGAAATAATAAATTTAAAGAGTGAAACTTCAAGAGGAAGAAAAGGACAAAGTCTTAAAAATAATGCTATTTGTCCGGCCAAGATAGAGGCATAGGTAGGAACCTCTTGCTTCCTTGAAAATCCAAAATAAGGATAACAACCGATCTAAAATCAATAAACAAGCCCTGGCTGGTGTAGCTTAGTGGATTGAGCGCAGGCTGTGAACCAAAGCATCACAGGTTCGATTCCCGGTCAGGGCACATGCCTGGGTTGCAGGCCACGGCCCCCAGCAATGGCACATTGATGTTTCTCTCTCTCTCTCTCTCTCTTTCTCCCTCCCTTCCCTCTCTAAAAATAAATAAATAAAATCGTAAAAAGTCAAAATCAATGTTGTCAGCATTGTTAAAAAAAATAAAATAAAATCAGTAAACAACCAGAAGTGCCAGAAAAATCAAACTGCATGGAACTCCAACAATTGAGGAATTAAAGAAACAGTCAATGAGACCAACCAGACCAGTGCACTAAGAAAAAGAAATATGGCCCAAATGAAAGAACAGAGCAAAACTCCAGAAAGAGAGCTAAGCAATAAGGAGATAGTCAACCTATCTGATGGCGAGTTCAAAACCCTGGTAATCAAAATGCTCACAGAACTGACTGAGCTTAGTCGCAAAATGAAAAAACAAATGAAAGATACCCAAAGTGAACAAAGCCAAATATACAGGGAACCAACAGTGACAGGAAGAAAACCAGGACTCAAAGCAGTGATTTGGAGCAAAAGGAAGAAATAATCATCCAACCAGAACAGAATGAAGAAACAAAAATCCAAAAAAAAAAAATGAAGAGAAGCTTAGGAGCTTCTGGGACAACTTTAAACATTCTAATATCTGAATTCTAGGGGTGCCAGAAGAAGAAGAGGAAGAGCAAGAAATCGAAAACTTATTTGAACAAATAATGAAGGAGGACTTCCCTAATCTGGCAAGGGAAATAGACTTCCAGGAAGTCCAGGAAGTTCAGAGAGTCCCAAAGAGGTTGGATCCAAGGAGGAACACACCAAGGCACATCATAATTATTACATAAGCCAAGATTGAAGATAAAGAGAGAATCTTAAAAGCAGCAAGAGGAATGGAGTTACCTACAAAGGAGTTCCCATAAGACTGTCAGCTGATTTCTCAAAGGAAACCTTGCAGGCAAGAAGGGGCTGGAAAGAAGTATTCTAAGTCATCAAAGGCAAGGACCTACATCCAAGATGCCTCTATCCAGCAAAGCTATCATTTAGAATGGAAGGGCAGATAAAGTGTTTCTCAGATAAGGTCAAGTTGAAGGAGTTCATCCTCACCAAACCCTTATGATATGAAATGTTAAAGGGACTTATCTAAAAAATTGGAGAAGATCAAAAACTTTGAACAGTAAAATGGCAACAAACTCAGAATTATCAACAAATGAACCTAAAAAAAAAAAGAAAGAAAGACAATGAAAACAAAATCTAAGCAAACAACTAGAACAGGAACAGAATCAGAGAAATGGACATCACATGGAGGGTTTTCAGTGGGGGGGGGGGAAGGGAGGAATAGCAGGGAAAAGGTATAGGGAAGAAGAAACATAATTGGTAGGATTAAAATAGATATGGAGAGGTCAAAACATGGTATAGGAAACAGAGAATTCAAAGAACTTGTAAGTACAACCCATGGACATGAACTAAAGGGGAAAATTCTGAAGGGTTGAGGGTGCAGAGTGGAGGGAGGATAAAGGGGGAAAAATTGGGAAAACTGAAATAGCATAATCAATAAAATATACTTTAAAATAAGTGTGTTTAAAATAATTTATGGTGGATATACAATACAAAAGATGTAAATATGACATCAAAATGATAAAATATGGGGGGAGTAAATGCATAGAATTTTTGTATATGATTGAAATTGAGTTTCCATTAGGTTAACACAGATGTAGTAAGTATATTTCATGTCAGTCTCATGGTGGACACAAAGCAAAACCCTGTAGCAGATACACAAGAGAGAAAGAGAAAGGAATCACAGCTACTGCTGTAGAAAATCATCAAATCACACAGTAAAAGAGCAAGAGAGGAAGGAAGGAATATGGGAAGCACACAATAGCTA
>PVIA01013555.1:0-31643 GCA_004024845.1 Tonatia bakeri | reverse complement strand
GAACTGGTGCTCTGCTCAGTAACCTGAGAGGATGTGTCCTGCCTGAGCCTGGGACAGGTCACTGGTTCGCAAAGTGGCTTTTGGACGCCTGTGGCCCTGCCGCTGAGCTCCCTCAGAACCCCAGATGCCGGATGGCAGGGTCCAGCGCTAGTCTAGGCGTTCTGGTTGGGCCCAGGTTCCCAGAACTGACGCCGCACTGTCAGGGCAGCAGCTCCATCGGCTGGTCTGAGGGACGCCGTGGCTGAGAGCTCAGCCCAGAGCCCCTCCCCTGGGGGGCTGCCGTCTGGCTCTCTGCCAACAGCCCCTGGCCTCACCACGGGCACATCTTGAGCCCTCTGGGAGTGCTGCAGCAGGGGCCCTGCTGCTGGGCCTGCCGGGCCCTGTTCAGTCCCTCCCCCACGCCAGACGCAGGAGGACCCTCAGGAGCTGCTCTGACCATTCACATCTGGAGGAAGATTGTTGCTAATGGATGCTCAGGGTGGGCCTCCTAGGTCTGTCCGAGGGCCCAGGTCCCCTATTTCCTTCCTCTGAGCGAAGGGTTGGAGGTGAGGGGCTGTGATCGCTCCTCCAACCCACAAACACTCTGGGTGCCTCCTTGGTGCCAGGCTGGGCCTGGGAAACAGAGGTCCTTGCTTGGGGTGACTCCTGGCTGTGCTGTTCACCAGGTGCATTAGGTCACTCACATCCTGCCTCTGGCCTCGGTTCCTCCCTCTGAGGGGTGGGGTTGGACTTGCAGTGTTGAGGGGACTTCCAGCTCTTGCTTGGGTGAAGCCCACCTCTCGCCCTAGTGTCCATCCCCATCGCCCCCTCATACTCCCAAGGCAATGGGGCTCCCCGCCCAGGCCCCAGGCTGTGCCTGCGACGGTCCCTCTGGGAAGGCTCCCAGACAGTTCGGCTCTGGCCTGTCCCCCTGGACCCCATGGGCTGTGTTACCAACAGCGAGAGAGGGTCCTCCTGCCTTCCCCTCTCTTCAGGGCCATGCAGCGGGAAGCTTGTCAGAGAGCAAATTCTCCCAGACAAACCAGGCCAGTCAACAAACAGGCGACCAAAACAACAAGGAAAGATTACGAAACCCAGATTCAGGGAAAGAGGCCACTTTGAGCCTCTCCAGGACAGGGGGTGGCGAAACTGGGCCAGGCCTGTGGGTCAGAGCCTGCCTGGCCCGCACTATTTTTGTACTGTCTGGGGGGTGGGGACTGATGAAATCCCAGCTGCATTTCACCAAAACACTTTCCCCTTAAGCCCGGGCTCCATGTGGTTCAAATTCATTGTCACTTAACTCATCACTCAAGGCTCCGAGCCGCACCCCTCCCCCCACAAGAAAGATGAAAACACGCAGTCTCTGGCATTCGGTCGAGGTGGGCGTGAGGGGCTGTGACAAGCAGGCTGGCTGCCTTGACCTGAGTTGTCCCCAGCAGCCTGCCCCTCCATCTTCCCTGCTCCTCTGTGCTCAGCACCAGTTTCCTCACAGGTAGTGAGAAGGGGCGGGCCGCCGTGCTCGTGGGGTCGCTCTGGAGCCCGGGGTCATCTACACCCTCCCCTCTACCCACCCTGCTGCTGGAAACAGGAAGCTGATGAGCCTGGAAGGTCTGCGCGCAGGAACGAGGGAGGCCACTCCACGGCAGTGTCACGTGCTGACATGTCTGTGGCAACAATCAGGAGAAGCCAGGCTGCCTTTTCTTGTTGCTTTTCACAGCCTTTGCTGGCTGGCACCTGGAGTTTTTCACCTCAGGGCTGTGTTAGGGTTGGCGAGGGCAGATTCTCAATGCAGGGGAGGGGCTGCTGGCAGGGGAGCCGCCAGAGGGCATGTCAAATGTGGGGACAGGGAGCTCGGCTCTTACGAACTGCTCTGACGCTGTAGCTTCCTGAGCCGTAGGTGCGGGTGCGTTCCGGGACCGGCCCCAGCCCATCCCACCACGCGTGCACCATCCCCAGAGCCTGTACTTCAGCCGACAGCGGGCCGGCATTTGTCGGGAGGAACTTCAGCTGGGGTAGAGCTCCTTCCCCTTCCTGCCCTCCTAGTCCATCTTGGGGGTCCACCTCTGCCCCTAGACTGGGGGCTTTTCCAGGGTGGGATGGCGACCGAAGTGCCCCTGGATCCCCAGTGCCTGGCTGGGGCTTGGCCCAGAATCCAAGAGCGGCAGATGCTTGTTGAATGAATTAATGCATTTCTCAAATTACATCAAAGTGCTAGTCTTCATTATCTTTAGGCCATATTAATCCAGAGCCACGCTCTCCAGACAAATGTTGACATTTGTGCAACCCACATCAGGGACAGAGCTCCTGTCCCAAGAGAGAGGCGACCCCTGAGCTCCTCTGCCACCACACTGGGGAGGCCTAAGACCCCTTGTGCTCTGGTGACCTCCCTGCTGGGCCACCCCTCCGGCTCTGGCCTCTGGCCTCCGGGAGCAGGCCGAGGGGGCAGCAGGGTGGGGCTGCAGGAGTTTGCTTTCCTGGGCAGGGCCAGGCAGTTCCTGAAGCAGCGGGGTTGTTTGGGTGCAAACATTTCCCTGTATTGTCTGGCTTCAGAAGGCAGCCAAGAGTCTAGGCAGGAGGGAGGGGGCTGCAGCAGGGTTTTTCTCCACTTTACCTCAGAGAGAACAGGAGCCTCGAAGCTCACAGGTGGGGGTTGGGAGGCTGTCCCAGGTCCTGGGGGATGTGGAGGAACTGGGAGAAGACAGAATGGGGAGCCCCACTGGGTAGTGTTGAGTAGTCAGGGGAGACAGGAATTGGTCTTTGGTGCAAGTCCAGACAGAGGACGAGCGACACCCGCCCTGGGGGATGCTGGGAGATGCCAGTTACCCCCCTGCTGGCGGGAGCTACAGTCTGCTGATGCCTCTCTCTTCCAGGAGCAGCAGATGCCCAACCTGCCCTCTCAGCTAAGCATGCCCCCTTTTGAGGCTTTGGCTGGATGACATCTTTTCTGGGACAATGGCTCTGGAGCCGGGGTCTTCTCGGGGTGGAGAGAGGGATGTCCATGCCGAGCCCTTGTGAGTCCAGAGTCCCTGCTCTCTCTGTCTTAGGGCCTTTTAACAAGACACTCCCCTTGCTGCTGCTCCCCTCCCTGGAACACAGCAGAAGGAAGCTCATCTCTGTCAAGATGGTAGTGCTGCTGTGCATTTTGGATGTGTTCCCCAGTGCTGCTCCGTGGGATCTTATTCTGGGAGAGAAAGCAGATGTTCTGGGTCCCATTAGCTGGGGAAGTACTAGATTCGACAAGTTCAGACAGGCTTCCCTCTTGCGGGACTTCTCAGGGCCTTTCCTTGTCAATAGGGACTTTGACCTGCATAGAAGGGCTCTGGTGTGCAGCATTTCCCCAGGGAATCTTCCAGGACATGTGGGACATACTATGGGCCACGCAGGCTTAGAGGACACTCAGGGGGAGATGGCAGCTGTGAGGGAAGATGCTTCCCTTTTCATGACGAGTGGAAGATCAGCCAACACTGGGCGAAGTGGGCCTCGGGGGTCCTGTGGGGTCGGTGTGGGACTCTGGTTGCAGGATGTGTCCTCACTTCCTCAGCACCGGTGAGAACTGAGTTGGCAGGTGGGACGAACAAGTCGGTCCAAGGACAGACCTTGTCTGTCTCTCTAACTTATTCTGAAAACACTAGCTATGATCCACTCACCACAGCCAAGGTCGGGCAATGCCCAGGCAGCTGGGACAGGGCTGCACTCACCGAGCTGGTGTGAAGGTCTGCGAGGGCAATCCCAGCCTCAGGAGAGATGGGACACCAAGACCAGTCTGGGGGGTGTTACCAAGACTCAGGGCATGCTGGGTTCTCACCCTACTCCCTGACCCTCCCCTCGGTTGGCCTTTCCGGACCTCACTGGCAGTCTCGGTTCTACCCTGGACACTGGGGCCCTGCCGGCCTCAGGTAGGGATTTCTGAAGGAGCCAACTTCAATGTTCAGGCGATCAGCATCCAATCTCATGTCCCAGTTCTAATAACGGAGGCTCCATTTTGTTCCCAGGGTCCTTCTTGTCACTTCTTCCCCAGCACGAAAGTCCTGGACCCCAACCATGTGCTGGGGATGCTCTTACCTGCCTCTGGATTTCCATAACTCTGCCTTCCTGACCGAGTCCCAGGTCCCAGACTCTGTCACTACGTCCCACTGGCCTCCTGGATCCCCTGCTCCCGTTTTCTCTGGTGGGTCCTCTGCGAGTGTGCATGGGCCTCAGGCCTGACTCGCTGGGTGGGCTGTTTGTGGGTGACGTTGTCTGAGAGCCCGTTTCGTCTCAGAGGGAGTCCAGCTGGACAGCCCTTCCCTGGTTCGGTCTGCAGATCTCAGCTGTCCCCGGGGATCGGACACAAGACAGCAAGAAGGAACCATTCTACTCATGTCCGGGGTTAAGACCAGACCTCCTGACACTCATTCACTCGCTTGTTCATTCATTCAATTGCTTACTATTTCTGTCAGCGTTTGTGGAGTTGACTGTGGTCACACTCTAAGTCAGTGGTTCACAAATTTGAGTATGTGTCATAAACCCCTGCAGGGCTTGTTAAAACAGACTGCTGATTTAGTAAGTCTGGGGTGGGGCCAATAATTTGCATTTCTAACAGGTTTCCAGGTGATGTTATGCTACTGGTCTGGAGACCACACTTTGAGAGTACAGGTCTAAGCCATTATCAGCTATTAATGCCCACATATGGATCAGCTTATCGGGCCACTGAGACCAGAAGCTTCCTCCCACCAGGGAGGTCTACACAGAGGAAGTGAGGGGGGGTGGGGGGGTGTGTGCCAAAAGACAGAGGTCCATGGAGCGGGTTGGGGACATGGAGGATGAGGCTTGTCTCCTTCCTGGGCTGTGCCAGCCCCGGAGGTCAGGGTCCGGGACAGGAGGGAGGCAGGTGAGCCCCGGGAAGTCTGGGGCCACGCTGAGCAGAGGCTGGGATCTGGCGGAGGGCCTAGTGCACCTGACCCGTGGGGCTGGGAACAATGGCTGGGCCGGTGCTGCCTGGCCCGCTGCCTAGGCACATCTCTGTTTTTCTTCCCAGCTCCGATCTCCCTGAGCTCTCCTCACTCGCTCCCTCCCCAGCAGGCCCATCCTGTCCGCTGGCCCCTGGACAGCACATTCCTTCATGCTGATCTCTTCGCGGTGGCTGCAAGCACATGTTCTCACCGTGAGGTGGGAAATGAGGCCAGGGACTGGGGCAATGTGGAAGGCGGCCTAGGTGGGCCTCCCAGGGCCCCGACCGTGCATTCAGGGACCAGAGGGCGTCTGGGGGGAGAGAGGAGTGGCCCCTCAGGCCAGGGGCTCCCCAGTACCCCCCAGCCCTGAGAGCCTGGACCACTTTCTCTCCAATCTGAATCTCCTGCTATCGGGCCAGGCCCAGAGACCAGGACTCCCGCAGTGCCGAGACCCTGGCCCCTGTGCCCTGGCCCCATGCAGAGCCACTCCGGTTGTGCCCTCTGCAGACTGTGGCCCTGGTCCAGCAGGCCCAAGGCGTGGTCAGCATCTAATGGAGAGAGGCTCAATGCCAGAGCTCAGTCCCCTTTGGAACAGAAACCCCCCTCCCCGGTCAGGCCACTGTTCCTGAAAGGCCTGTATGTGGTGGGGGTGCATGAGTGCAGGGTCCCCACCAGGATGGCCTTCCCCAGGCCTCCCTTCATGCCACCAGTCACCTCGCACAGAGGTAGGCAGGCGCAACGATTTGATAAACTTGAGGCTGGGGAGGGTGGTGCTGGCCGGAGTGGCATAGTATGACAGTGGCCTGGACTATCTTTCCTTTCCCCAAACCTGGGTGACCCCAACATTCAGAGGGACTTCATGTTCTGGTATCCTCACAGTCTTTCCCAGGCTCTTTATGCTGGGCCAGGACTCTGCCTTGGAGTCAGGTTCAAGATTCAGTCTGAGGTTGGGGTCAGGGTCTGGGTTTAATCTGGGACTGGGATTAGGGTCAGACTCACTCTGGTGGGGCTCAGGGGCCGGCCTGTGTTTCCGGTTGGAATTCAGTTTGGGAGTACAGTTGGGATTCAGTTTGCGGTCATGCTCAGTTGGAGTTGCTCTGGATTTGGGGTCAAGGCTCAGACTAGCGTCAGAGTAGGCACTTGGTGTGTGGGAGCAGAGCCCTGGCATGGGGCAGATGGAGGGTGGTTCGTGTTAAAGGTGATCCCTGTCCCGTCCCCACTGTCTCTCCCTCCGCCCCCACGACCAGCCGGTCCTTGACTCCTGAAGCCTCATAAGAGGCCTGAAGGCTGGATGAGGTGGGAAGGCTGGGCTTGGTGGATGGAGAGGGCGCTTCGGTCCAGTTCCCTCTGCAGCAAAATGTGTCCGAATGCCTGTGCTGGTGCAGGGGACGTGGGTGTGCAGCCCTCTCTGGGCCCCAGTTTCCCTGTCTCAAAAGCTCGGCGTTGGGGAGCTGGGCTGTGCTGCAGGGACCTGGACCTGGTAGGGAGGGCAGCTGTGTTGAGAGGATTGCAGGTGGGAGGGCAATTGTGAGGCCCCTGAGGAACTCTGGCCTGGAGGGGAGCTGCATTGGGCAGGAGGAGGGAAGGAGGGCAGGCATGGCAGACCTTCCTGTGAGCCCGCTGGGTGAGGGTCTATAGCCAAGGGGCACCTGCTGTCCCTTAGTGGCTGATGGTGCCACCTCTGTCAAAGGGAGTCAAAGGGAGCCTCACAGACCACAGGGGCTGTGGCTTTAGTATGAGGGCTCAGGCGTGAGGCTGGGGGAGGTGGCCTGATTCTGGCACTGACTTCAGATACCCCCGCCTTTGTCCAGTAACTGACACCTGCCCTGCTTGTCAGCAGGGTCTCCAAACAGCCCTGGCCAGGGCTCTGCACAGGGTGGACAGGTCAGAAGCATAAGAACCATGCTTGGCTGCGGTCAGTCCGTCCCTTGCTCTCTCGGCTCAGCCCCTGATCTGGCCTCCTGCTGTCAAAGCCGCAGACACAAAAGAGAAGCCCGATTGACGTCAGGGGGAGCGCCCACAGGCCTCTGTCTCTCCCAGAAATTTGGCTCTGGTGCTCAGCGTCAGATGTCAGTGGTTTTTCAAAGGTGAAAATGGCCCATAACCCTGCTTCTGTGTCTCCACCAAAACCTGGCGAGACAGAGACCGGCAGTTTTGGGGAAGGTGGGTTCTGGGGTCCTGTCCTGGTCCAGAGTTGGGCTGTACTGCGGAGCCCCCTCCCCTCTCGCCTGCCTCCCACCCGCTTGCAGACACTTCTGAATCCGTACTCTCCTCTGTTCCTAGCAGCTCCTGGCCCTGGCGCTCCTGCCCCTTCTCCTCCTCCCATCTCCTCTCTGTCGGCCAGAGCCCTGGTCTGCAGGGTCCTTCCCCAGCCAGGTGCCACTGCCCAGTCTCCTTGGGGCTCCGTGGCTTATGAATCTCTGGGCATCCTCCCCACCCGATGCCTTAGGCCCTGTTTTCCTAATTTCTGCCCCCACACCAGCCCCAAGCCTGGCACATAGTAGGTGCTCAGTGAGCCTTCGCTGGAACAGGATGGATGATGATCCATTCCTCCTTGAAGCTCTGTCTTTGTTCTTGTGACATTTGAACCATAATTTCTGGAAACCGTTCTGTATCGCCAGCTGTGGCCACTGGGAGGAGCCTGGGGAGCCAGATGTCAGTTGCACCTTCGGTCACCATGACCTGGTCCGGACCAGGGGTGGCCCCTGCTCAAAGAGGACTGTGATGACAAGGCTCCCTCAGGGTCAGAACACAGCCGTCAGGCCCATCCTGCCTCCCCTGGGAACCAGACCCTTCTCTTACCTTCGAGAGGCCACCAGTCCAGGATGGACAGGGAGGGGGAGACTCCCCCTCTGAGTCTCACCGGCATCTCCTTGACTTCTGCCGAAGCCTCAAGGTCACTGCTGGGTTATATGTGTGAGTCCTCCCCTGGGCCAGGGTCCCCCATGCCCAGGTCAATCTGACCATGATCTTGCCTTACTTAATTTTTTTGGTATCCTGTCATTTATGGAATATGGTTCAAGCTGCTGATGCTGGCCACTCGTGCCCATGCTTCCTATCCAGTGTTCATTCATTGCTCCCCCAGCTTTGCCAGCGCTGCACGTGTCTTCAAACCTTTACCCAGCCCTTCCCCAGGCCTCACATCCCGGCTAATCTAGGGGCGGCCTGCCCCCCGCCCTCCCCAGGCACCACACCAAAACTTGAGGTCTCTTACATTATGGCTAGTATCTGGGCCACCTGGGCTGGAACTCAGAGCACTGCGCCACGAGTGTCAGAGCTGGCAGGTCCCTGTGGGAGCCGGCGTCCTGGGCCCCCATCGTGCTGATGAGAACTGGAGTAGGCGAGGGGGCCTGCAGAAGGGAAGGGACTGTCGCAAGGTCACACAGGCAGTTACAACTGACCCCAGTGGTTTCTGACTCTTCTTGGCAATTTTTCTTTTGTTGACCTGTCACTGGCTCTACCTGGGGTCATCTGAGTGGACCTCACAGAGGACTGGACTTCTGGGGAGAAAACCTCTTCCAGGAAACCATCATGATTTGTTCCCTATTCCCCAACCCTCTGAGCCATGGACACTGGTTGCTGTTCAGCTGCCTTGAAATCAGCTTCCTGGCATTGTTGCTGTGGACTTCACCATCAGAATTTCACGTTTACCTCTAATGCCCTCTGAACTTGGGCAAGCCCTGGTCGTTGCCATGCCCCCTGCCCCAAGTTTCCCAGTTTACCTATTTGTAGAGCAAAGGCATTGAACTTGCTGATTTCTGAGGCTCAGCTGTGGAATTAGGGTTTGGTCAGGGAGACTGAACCCAGGGTCCCAGCAGCCCCCCCGCTGCCTGTGCAAAGCGGAGCTGAAAGAGCTCGGGGATGGGAGGCAGTCCTGGGTGAGAAGCTGCATCACCCTCTCGGTAACTGTGTAGCCTCAAACAAATTCCTCTGGGCCCCAGTTTCCTACAAAGTGGGGGAAACCTGCCAGGCCTGGCTTTCCTCCAGGGGTTATTAAATGCATCGTGGCTTTGAAGGTGCTTGCTAAGCGGAACGGCACCGTGCAGGTGGATGTGCGGGCTCGGCTCACAGCGCTCGCACAGGGCCCAGCTCCGAGGAGACTGGGCAGATAACCGCAGGTGGCACGCTGCCGAGGGAACGTGGCAGGTGTCTGGACACTGCGTCCCCAGGCGACTTGTGTGGGCAGCATTCCCGGCAGCTCATGCTACGTTCCCAGCCGGTCCCACTGCTGGGCAGGCCCCCCTGCTGATGGGAAGGGTGGGGGGCCACCTGGCACTGGCCCAGCCTGGCGGGCCTCCCACCCCATGTTTTGTTCGCAGAGTTTGGAATGTCCTGGGACGCGGAGCTCAGCTCCCTGGGGAGACACTGGTGCCATCTCCTTGATCTCATTGCTGGACAGGTTTCTCCGTCATTCCAGCTCGGGACTCGGCAGGCTCCCAGTCGCAGCTGCTGCCAGTCCCAGCCAGTCTGTGTCTGTCCCTGCGCTGGCAGCTAGCAGCCATGCAGCTGGGAGCCTGGGAGGTGTCCTTGGGGTGGGGGGTGGTTCTCCCAGCCCTTCTGCAGTGGGCCCTGGGCATGACTCTGAACCCATTCTCTGCAAACCCTTCCCCAGCAGCCTGTCTTCACAAACTCCTTTGCCCGTGACCCCTGATGCTAGGGCCCTGAGGTCTATTTGAAATAATGTTCTCAGGACCTAGGGTCTTGGAGGGGGCGGAGTGCGCCTGCTGCAGTGATTTCTGTCCCCTTCAGGTGGATGGGCTATGCACAGAGGGGGCTTGGTTAAGTGTGTGGGAGAGTGGGTATCAGAGAAGGAGCGAGACGTGTGCGTGTGTGCATGTGTGCAAATAGGGTTGTCTTGCGCTCTCAGGTGTGAGGATCTTGAGACGACTAATTGCAGGATGAGGTTGGGAGGAAGGGCTAGGGGCCCTGTTCGGGAAGGATCCTACCCTCACCTGGTCAGCATGTACCTCTGAAGTGGCTAGACATTCTGTACCTCAGCTTGGTCCTACATGCCCAGGTTGGCCCCACCTGGCCGGGGAGAGAGGAGGCACAGCTTGCCCTGTTGTCAGACACGTACAGATGTGTGTGTGTGTTTGTGTGCACATGCATGAATCACCTCTGAGATCCTTGTGCAGAAAGAAGAACCATCCTCACCAGCTAGGGCACTCACTGGTGTACCTGCTCACACCTGGCTGGGCTATGGGGCCAAGGGCACACTGGTTGTGCAGAGAGGAATCCTCTCTGGGGGAAAAGGAGCCCCGGACCCCCACAGCCTGTCCTCAGCTAGGGCGATCCCTGCCCTGATGTAGGTCAGTATCCGCCCCAGGCTTGGGTAAACTCTCCTCTTTCCACATCATTAATGAGGAGACTAAATAAGTCAGTCCCTCTGGCAGGCCCCCCAGCCCCCCAGGCGGCCTGGCTGGAGCTATTAATATTCCTCGTGTTTATGACCCTCTGGCCCTGCTGACAGGCCCCTCTCTGTAGCCGTTGGAATTAATTTTGTGAATCAGAAGTGGTTGGGCGTTGGGGGGGGGACGCCTGTTGGAATCCAAGACGATGACATCTCCACCACCCCCCCCCATGGCAGGTCCCACTTGCTAATTCTATAAAACAGTCACCGTGTCCAGCCCAGCCCAGGGCCGCCTGCCTGGTTGGGGCTGCCTCATACCTCTGCTATGCTCTCCCTCTGGGAGAGGGCTGGCCCCGGGCCCCGGCCCCGATGATTCAGGCCCCCTGACACCTTGTACTGATGTCAGTGGGAACTGAGACCTCAGGCCCCGGGACCTTCTGGCCCTCAGCCTGGGCCCACGCCCTGCTCCGGGCTTGGCCCTGGCTCGTGCCTCTCGTGACCTTCCCATGTACGAGGCCTGGCTGGGACTGGAGGCCAGGCCAGACAGCCTCTCCTTCACGCTGTCCCCTTTCTGAGAGCTGCCCAAACTGGCGCCGGGTCATCCCCCAGACTCCTCGGGTTTCGAGGACTTGTTCTAAAATTAATATGGGAGAATTCGGAGAATTTGTGAGCCAGTTCCCAGAGAACTGCGACTGCCCTGGGGGCAAGGGTCCCTGCTTCTTCCCACCCTCCCCCAACTCTCATTTTCCTGATTTCTTATATGGGCAGATCCCCGTTGGGCAAACTGACTCCTCGAAGGGCAGGGCACTCACTATGGGGAAGGGTCTCTCTCTCCCTTCCACACCCACCCTAGAGACATTCCCAAGAGGAGTCTTATACAACGTAATCTCTTCAGTCATTTGAGATATGTTTGCAAATATTTTGTGAGTTGTCTTTTCACTCTCTTGATAGTGTCCTTTGAAATAAAAGCTTTTAATTTTGATGAAGTCCAATTTATCTATTTTTGTCTTTTGTCACTTGCGATTTTGGTGTCATATCTAAGAAACCATTGCCAAATCTGAGGCCATGAAGTTTACCCCTGTGTTTTCCTCTGAGGGTTTTATAGTTTAGCTCCTACACTTAGGTCTTCAAGTCTATTTTACAATAAGTTAATTTTTGTATATGGTGTGAGGCAGGGGTCCAACTTCACTCTTTTGCATGTGGGTATCCGGTTGTCCCAGCGCCATTTGTGGGAAAGACTCTTCTCTCCCCATTGAATGACCAGAAGTGCAAGGGTTTCTTTCTCAGTCCTACTCCATCCAGCGGTATGTCCGTCACTATGCCCGTATCACACTGTCTTGATTACTGTAGCTTTGCCATAAGTTTTAAAATCAGGAAATGTGAGTCCTCTGATTTGTTTTTCTTTTTCAAGATGGCTTTGGCTATTCCAGGCCCTGTGAAATTCTATACGAATTGAAGATGAATTTTTCTATTTCTGCAAAAAAAGAGCCATTGGGATTATGACAGGAATCGCATGGAGTCTGTCTTCGGTAGCGTTGTCATCTTGACAATGCTCAGTCTTCCGGTTCATGAATGTGGGATGTCTTTTCATTTATTTATATCTTGCCTTTCTTTTAGTGATGTGCAGCTTTTGTTGTACAAGGTTTGTATTTCTTTCGTTAAGTTTATTCCTAAGTGTTTTATTCTTTTTTGATGTTATTGTAAGTGGAATTATTATCTTAGTGTCAGTTTTGGACTGAGTCATTTAAAATAGGATTTGACATAAAGCACCAGAGTACAGATACCTAAGGACCCATCTTGTCAAGACACCACTTATGTAGAAAGTGACATCCCCTGTGACTGGTGAGCCTAGGCCAGGAGCTTCCCAGGGTCTGCTCTACAGCCCCTTCTCCTGCCCTGGCCGCCCCTGGGGGCCTGCCTCTGAGGGGACGTTTCACCCTCATCCTTGGTCTCCCTGCCTCCAGTCTTTTTCTGCCCCGGCCTCCTCCCTGCTGCCCAAATGATTCTCCTAAACGTTGTTGTGCCACTTTCCTGGTTAGAGCCTCTGGTGTCTCCCCATCGTATCCATGAGAACATCGTGAGCTCTCCGGGCTTTTGTTTAACATCCTTCATCCTCGTTAAAGACTTCCGTTTCTAGCTTTGCACTGATGGTCCTTGTGGATATCATCGCTGACTGAGATGTCCCAGGTGCTGCAAAGCTGCTGGATTCTAGGGAGTTGCGATGCTACCAAATCATCTGCCTCCATCTCCACCTGCAGAACCTCTGTTCTCCCCGCTTCCCAGATGCCTCCTTCTACCTCCTCCACTCCCTACTCGATGTTACCAAATCCTATGTTTTACCTGCTAAGCCCCGCTTGTGCCTGTCCCCTCTTCTTCACGTGTGGACAGTAAGTTTGGGGGTTGCGCTGCCCTGCTCACATCTACCAGGGTGGTCTTTCTGTAACATAGATCCTTCCTGCTTAAACCTTTTGGTAACCCCCATGGCCTCCAGGCCCGCAGTGCCGATGATCTGACACCCTCCACATCTGCTCGCTCCTTGTTTCTGCCTCGCACCCTCGTGAGGCCCCCTGTAGTCACCATCTCTGTGCCCATGCAGCTGCTCACCCTGGCCTGCCTGGCAAACTCCCACTCCTTATAGCAAACTCACCTCTATAGCCACTTCTTTACCGTAGGGTCCCCACTTCCTCGGTTGAATGATCCTCCTTCTAGATGTCAGCCATGGCTCCCAGAACCCTCTGTCTGTCTCCCTCCATAGGCCGGTACCTGTGTGCCACAGAGCCCAGCAGGGGCCTGGAACAGAATGGCCATCAGTAAATGTGGGCTGGACACCGAGAGGCTGGGGTGGTGGTGGAGGAGAAATGGAATCATGAGATGCTCTGGGAAAGGCCAGGTGTGGTGCCCACAGCCACACTCACATTTGAGCACTGTGGTGATCTGTGGATCTGCTGGCTGGTCTGTGGGGAGGATCTGTGGTTGGCTGACGGGGCTGCTGCTGCTCGGGTTGGGCCCCGGGGCCCCGGGCCAGGCTGTGTGTGTGTCCCCTGCCTTCCAAACCCTCCTCTCAGGACTTACCTCTGTCAGGCGTGTCCCACCCCTGTGGCTGGGCTCTGGTCACCTTCACTTCCTCTTCTTGTCCCGTCCCCTGTCCATTCTGATTGGGCTCCCACCCCACTGCTTCACGGGGACAGGGGCTTCCCTGTTCATCAGTCTGAATGGCTGAGCAGTGGGTGCAGTGCCCTCCTGGTCTCCCTCCCACCTCGAGGACCCTCCTCCTCAGCCTCTCCAGGCCCAGGCCCTGCTCTCCGCAGCCCCCATCTCATAGCCTCCCTGCCCTGTGAGCTGCCCCATGTGCTCTGCTGGGTCACTTTCAGGCACCCTGATTCTTCATGGTCATGTGTGACAAACAGTCTCTCCTGCTTGACTGGATACTTCTCAAGGGCAGGAATTCAGTAGGCTTTTCTCAAAATCCTCAGAACCTAGCATGGGCCTTGCCCAGGAGGGGCTTGATAAATGGTTTAAAATGGAATTCTTTGGAAAGTGGCTTATTCTGTGCTTTCCCCTGCCCTGGAGATGAGACACCATTTGAGGGACACGGAGTAACTTCCCAAGGTGGGGTGTCTGACTGGATTGTCCGAGGACTGTCTGCATTACCACTGGGGGTGGTCCTAGAACCTTCTGGAAGGGGAAGTGGACATGAGGGGCAGGCTCTGACAACCTCTACTATCTGGACAGGAAATAGAACGGATCCCATAGCTGGAGGCATGGCCCCGAATCCCATCTCTCTCTCCTGCCCAGGGTCCTCTCCCTTCCCTGGGGTTCCCACCTCTAGACTCCTAGTCTCCCAGTACCTCAGCCTGGTTGCACAGCCTGACTTGGTGCCTCCAAACACACACAGCAGCCACAGGCCTCTGCGGCTTCGAGTCTGGGAGGAAGCCACCCGCTGGGCGCTGAGCTTCAAGCTCCCCGCACTCGGTCCCTGTCTCCGCCCTGCCGCTCCTCCTGCCAGTCCCTAATCACTTCCATCTGCCCCACTGACTCACGGGGCCCCAGCTGTCAAGGTTCTAAAAATTTCCAAATCCTCTCCACCCTGCCCTTCCAGGCTATTTCTCAGCTCAGGTCCCCTGGTGGCACCCCCATATACCCAACCAGCTGCTCCTTCTCACACTGGCTATGAGGAGCAGAGACATGGACGGTAGAGAGAAGCTTTAGCAAGGGGCTGAGTGGGCTGGGCCCATGGTCCCGCTCCCCATGGGGGAGGCTTGACAGCCGCAGAGAGAATGAGTGGTAGAAAACCAGAGTGGAAGGAGCCGCAGGGACCATGTGCACAACCTACAGACAGAGAAACTGAGGTCCGGATCCAGTAGCAGAGCGGAGTGAGCAATCCTGTCCTTGGGCCCTGGTCCTTGGCTCTCCTTTGCCCTTTGCCCCTTTTCTGTCACTCTTCCTTCCACCCCTAGCTGTCCCTTTGGGCCATGGGAAAGGCAGATTTAGCCCTGGCCTGCCCTTCCCCAGGGACCAGGGCCGCTTGGTAACCAGGAGGGGTCTCTCCACCCCCCACCCCCGCCTGGCCTCTTTCCAGAGGGCCTGCTCCTACCCTTTCCTCCCAGGATAGCTCCTGCAGAAGTGTTTGTACCTAAACAGTATTTCCAGGGCAACTTGCATTCCTGGGTGGTGGGTGGTGAGAAGGGTGGGGAGGAACGGGTGCTGCTCTGACCCACAGCCCCTGTGGGTTCATGGGCTTGGGGCCTGGGAGCCTGTGTCACCCTTGATCTCCACAGAGCCTGAGGATGACGGCATGAGCCACACCATCCCCCCCTTTATAGCGCATCCCCCATGGTTGAACTGTGTGTGTGTGGTGGGGTGGGGGTTGCCGCGTCCAGAAGTTCCCTCAGCTTGAGGAGACAGAGGGGCAACCCTGGGGTGAATAGCTCCCAGCAGCCCCCTCTTTCTTGGCCTGCTCCTCAGGGAGAATATCAGCACCGGGGTCCCTCTCCCAGGCTGTCCCTCCCCTGCCTACACACCTCCGTGTGTTCCCTGTTACTACCTCTTAGATGAAATCCTACCCCCTTGGCAATACTCGCCAGGCTGTTCATGATAGCACCCATCCACTTCTTCAGCCCTACCGTGTCCTTCTCCCTGCCACACCTGCCATACACCTGCCCCTGGACAGCCCCCTGGTTGCCCCGGTTGGCCTCCTCCTCCTTCAAGCCCAGCCCAGTGGACATGCCTCCTCTTCTAGGCAGGTTTCCTTGGGCTGCCAGAGGGGGCTGACCACTGCCCCCAGGGCTAGCTCACAGCCAGAGCTGAACCACAGTAGCTTGGGTCTCCGTGTGCGTAGGGATCCGATTCTCAGCCTGTGTCCCCTCCCTCCCCAGGGCAGTTCTGGGGAGGGGTCCCTGTGGCTATCTGCCTGGCACCAGAGCCCAAACTGGGCCTGGAACCCAAATCCCACTTGCTTGACTGCCCAGGACTTTTTCTAGATGTCCTCAGAGAGGGCTCCAACCTTGAGCCATCTGTCCTGGGTTTCACTGAAGCCCGGGATGGAGAGGGACAAGGTGGTATGGTCAGGCCCAGGCAGGCAGGAGGCCAGGGGGTGTGGCCTAGGGACAGCAACCAGTGACAGCTGTGCCGACAAGGGGAAGCCTGATGAGAAGGAGGGTCTCTTGCCGCAAGCTCCCCTCAGGAGGCCCCTCCCTCCCCTTCAGTGAGCCCCCGGAGCCTCTTTCCTCTCTCTGAGCCCCTTTTGCCTCACTGTCCTCCTCCCTCTTATTGAGTCCTACCCTCACCGCACAGCCCCTCTTCCCCCTCCACGCCACGCCACTGGAGGACCTAGTATTGTGGTCGCTTCCCAGGATCTGGCCTGGGGCCAGGTGTTTCCTGGGGAGACCTCTGGCAGGCTCCCCCTCCATGGCACGTTGGGAATGCAGCCCCTGCACACGCAGGCTCCTCCACCAGGGAAAGGCACTCAGTCCAATGGACTTTTAAGGACTGAACAGGGAGCGAGCTCTGTCCCTGGGCCGAGCTGTCCTCCGGATCTGGCCCAGCCTCGGAGGGGCTTGGCTGGGTGCCCCTGTGGGGAGAGGTCTCAGAGCTTAGATCAGAAATGAACTGGGGCTGGAAGCATGCCGCGTCTGGTCTGGCCTCTGTCACTTCTTCATCCCTACTTGGGAGGGGCTGAGGACCCCTTCCCCTCTCCATCGGAGGGGGGGGGCTTGGGGCCATGAAATCGGGGCCTCTGTTTTGGACTGCCCACCATGAGCCTCTGGAGAGAAAAGGGACTCCTGAGGAAGCCGAGAGGTGCCAGGGATTCCAGTTACTGGGGGAGGGGGCCCTGTCCTCCCCCAAGGGCTGCTGAGGCTTTCCCCCCCAAGGCCAGCCACTCTCCCTCTGCCCCACCACCCTGCATTGTCTCGGTGACTTCCGGAGGACTTGATCCTGGGTGTGGGATGAGGAACAGGCTGGACTTGCATTAGTTGTTCTTGAGTCTTGCCTCGTTGTCACCTGGGGTTACCTGTGATTGACCAAGGGAAAGAGGACCCTGGGGGCCCTCACAAATGTGATCTCACTGACCACAAGGACCCCCGATGTAGGGGGTTACTGTCCCTGTTCTCCATAAATTAGATGAGCAAACCTGCTTCAGAGAGGTCGAGTAACGGGGAGATAGGGGAGGGAGAGTCAGCAGTTAAATTCAGGTGGCCTGACCAAAAGCTCGAGCCCTTTCCTCTGTCCCCGCAGAGGCCCAGAGCCCCAGGTCTGGGGTGAAGACTGCCTCGAGAGCAGCCCCGTCAAGGCCTGGAGAAGGTTCATGAGGCATTGCTCAGGGTTCGGCTGCAGCCATGTGTGTGTGTGTGTGTGTGTGTGTGTGTGTGTGTGTGTGGTGGGGAGAACTGCCCCTACCAGATGCAAAACTGCTGCTAGCTGCACAGGCTTGGTCTTCCCTGCCCCAGGCCCAGTGTCCCTTCTTCAAAGTCACCTCACCAGGAAGCTTCCCCTCAGTGACCAGTCTAGCCCAGGCCTCTTGCCCTGAGTCTGAAACTACTTATATGTGTCCTTGGCATATAGATTCCTCCAGGGACCAGGAGAGCCTGCACCTGGTGCCACCCTTCATCTTTGTTCTCTGGGCCACGCAAGGTCCCCATGCCACCCTCTCCTATCCCTCCTCAGCGAAAGACAAGAGCCGGGGACTCTGGTCTGATGGGGGAGACACAGCCCTGGTCTAGGATGATGGTCTGGGGGGCAAGGCTCTGCCCTGGGGTACTAGCCGCAGAGTGCATATGTGTCTGCATGCACCGGTGTGTGTCTCCGCGTGCACACGTGCGTGTCAGCGCATCTCTCTCTGTGTGTGTACACAGCTCTGGCTGGTGGAGCTTGCTTTTAGGGAGGCATATGTCACTCTGGAGTGATGGTCTGAGGGTGAAGGCATTGGGTGGGGGGAAGCATGGGAAGGACCTGCAGAGAGATCAGAGGCACATGAGCTCTTCTGCACCTTGACTGTCCAGGAGTCGGTTTCCTGCTCTCAGCCGAGCCCGGGATCTGGACAGTGGAGATGGGGTGGGCCAGGCTCCCACAGGGAGGAAGGGAAATAGGGCCGGGGGTTGGGGTGAGCAGCCTCGCCTGCCCCAGACTCCTGACCCTTCCTCGTTCCCTGGACATGGAGCAGGTGGTGGCCTTTGTTGAATGTCCCCACCCAACCCCGATGTCTGGGTCTCAGACATGGCCTTGGTTTATGGGATGATGTTCTCCCGCGGCCAGCTTGGCGGCCACTTAAGACTTGCTCGTGCCTGGATGCCCCGTGCCTGGCCGAGGACAGAGAACACTGTCTCCCCCAGCCCCAGCCGCCCCCGCTCCTCTAATCCTAGGAGCAAGGCGAGGCCAAGAATGTCTTGCATACTCTGGCGGGCGGGCTAGCCACGAAGCCTGCTGGAGGGGCATGAATCACGGCCCCGCCTGCCAAGTGCTCGCTTGGGCTGTGTTGGAGGCCGGCTGTGCCCAGAGTGGATGGGGAGAAGGGAGGAAAGGAGAGCTGGCAGCTGGGATGGGCAGACAGAGCAATTTTGAGGGGAGAGATGTCTGCTGGACCCATCCCTGGTGGCAATACAGAAATTATGTTACAGAATTTTAGGAGTCTGGAATTATACAGTATTGACTTCTCAGAATTCCACAGGTCTGAAATGCAAGATTTATGGAATGCCACATCGCACCCCTCTGACAGCACATTGACACCAAATCCCCATTCTGCAGGGAAAGTGGGGGCTCCAAGGTGGTCTGTTCCTAGTCGCATGCAGAGTCCAAGGTAGGGTTGGGTGAGGCCTGGGCCCAGGCTTTCAGTCTGAGATCGTTTGCAGCCCCCCACTCCTACCCCTCCCCATGCAGCCAGCAGTGCCTGTTCCAGCCCACTCCCAACATTCCATGTGCTCTTGGATGATGGGGAGAGTGGAAGCGTCAGGGGCACAGGTAGTAGAGGACCTCCTTCTGCTCCCCCATTCACTCCAAGCACATAAGCTGCCCATGGAGACTCCTGCTCTATGCTGCCTCCATCTACAAGCCCTGCCCACCCTCAGCTTGCCTTGGATTCCCTCCGGTCCCCAACATGAAGGGGCCTGCATGGCGCTTGAGCTGGCTCCCGCCATCTGTGCCTGCTCACTCACTCATCCGAAAGCCGTCCACCGAGTGCTCCATGTCCTGTGGACACAGACCTCACCCCAGCTGTCATCCCTGCTCTCCCGTCTGCAAGCATTTCCTAGCCTTTAGCATGTCGCTGCACTCAGTCCCCTCCAATCTTAAAATGAAAACCCTCTCTCTTCATCCCCTACCCCAGCTTTCTCTATCTGTCCATAGCCAAATTTCTTCAGCATTGTCTACACTTCCCATTGCCTACTTTCTCACTACCCATTCTCTCCGGAACCCTCTCCAGTCCAGTTTCTGTCCCCGGTCCTCCACAGATGGAGGGATGGGTGCTGGAGCTCTTGTCACTAAGTACGACTGCTCCTCCCTGCTGCCCCCAAAGCCTGCTGTCACCGACCCACCTGTTATGCATCCTTGCTGGCCCTGGTCTCCTCCTGCCTCCCCCAGACCCTCCCTCTGAGCCTCTCCTTGTGCTGATTGTTGTCCCAGGCCCTCTTCTCACCATCCTCTCCCCGGGCCAGTGGCTAATTACCAGACACTGCGGCTGAGGATTGCCCCAGCAGCTCCCAGATAGGATGGCCAGCCCTTCCCTCCTCAGGGCTCCAGGCATGCATGTCTAGAATCAAATTGACGAGTCCAGCTGGGTGGCCCACAGATCCTCGCACTCAGCTGTTTGTGCTCCCCCATCCCTGCCCCTCCCGAGGGCTCCTCCTCTCTGAGAAGGTCTGTACCACCTACCTGATTCCTGGGGACAGACGTGAGCAGCACCTGGACTCCTCCCTCTCCCTCACCCTTGGTCCCGTTGGTCCACCAAAGCTGATCCATGCGATTCCTTGACTTTATTCTCTCCCCACGGCTGTTGCCTTCATTCTGAGCTCATCCTAGCTGGCCAGGACTATTGCAACATCCACATCACTGGTCTCTGCCCCAGCAGCTGGCCTTCCACGGGGGAGCCAGAAGGATCTCCTGCAAATGCAGACCTGACTCTGCCGCTCCCCAGCTCAATGTCTTTCCCCGGCTCCCCTCTGCCCATGAACCCTCAGAGCCCTCTGTGGCCAGGTCCTTGACCTCCCCTCCACCCTGACCCAGGTCCGACACCACCACCTTATGTTCTGTTCACCTTCCCCTGTTGTTCATCACCCCCAGTCATGCTACACTGATTCTTTCTTCTAATCTTTTACCAGCCATTCCTTCTGCCTGGAACACACATTCTTTTTCTCAATTCAACAAACTGCCAGCTGAACTCTTACGGCCCCTCCTTGGCGACGGCCTCCAGGACCCTGTTCTTACCATGCTGTGTGCCATCGCTGCCTTGCTGTACCTCCCCACCCCCACTCGAGGGCAAACTCTGTGCATATCCTTCTGGGTGTCTCCACTGGCCTGAGGTAGGGGGAGTGCTGGGCATGAACCTCTCTGACTGTCTGAATGAATGATCCCTGCAGAGCCTTAGCCCTCGGTGGGGACTCTGGTGAGATGATGCAGTCAGAATCCCGGCTGCACTCCCAGCTTTGTGCCCTGATGCCTGATTCTGAGCATTTTTGCCATGGGCTGGTGGGTGTGGGGACTTTTCTCCTTTGGGATTTCTAACACTGTGGGAGAGGGGCAAAGAGGGGTGGGGCCTGGGAGTTAGGAGGGCTGAGAGGCAGAGGAAGAGAGTAGGTGGTCAGGGGGACCCCTGTGCCTGGGGCTGGCACTTAGCTCCATCTCTAGGGCAACAAGGCTTTTGAGGGGTTAGCTGGGGAGGTGGCGTGAGACCTGTCTCCTCACCCTTTGCCAGGCCTGCCCTGGGAGCCCAGGCTGAGAACCAGGGGGTGAAAGAGCCAGCAGAAAAATGGAGTTTGTGCAACAGCATTCAATATGCTTGCAATAAAGGAGAAATGGAAAAAATGTTAATTTAATTTTGACAGTGCCCCAGGACAATGCTCATAGCTCTGAGCTCTCTGACTGCCAGCTGGTCCAGTCCCGCTTCGGGAGACTCCAGGGAATGAGGGAATGTAGGGGCAAAGGGTGAGATGACCAGAACCCTCTGTCCCAGGATGTCCCCCTATTCCCTGTCACTCTGCCGACTGCTCCCTCCATGAAGCAGCCTCTCAGGGCCACTAGAGCCAAGTTCCTTTTAGCCGAATCAAGGGTACTCACCAGGGAAGGGGGGCCAGCTGCTCTGAGGCCCTGCAGATGATTCTCAGCTGGGAGGTGCCAGCCCCTCTGGTTTAGACAGCCTTGAACCTGCATTTCCCCAAACTCCTGAGGTCCCCATGTCTTCCCTGGAGGTTGGGCACAGTGAGGGCCTAGGTATCAGGAGACCTGGCCTCGGGAGCCAGCTCAGTTCCTTAGCAGCTATGCAGTCTTCAAGGAATTGCCTCCCCTCTCTGAGCCTCCAGGTCCTCGCTGGGAACACGGAGGTCCCTGTAGGAAGGGATTCACATCCCTGGCTGGGTGGGGTGCAGCACCTGTGCCTGACTGCCTGGCTGTAGGGCAGGGTTGGGACCTGTGCATGGGCAGGGAAAAGGGACAACCAGGGACTCTGACCCCCACTGCCATCACTCAGAGACTGAGGGGCTAGGCTGCTCACACCCAGGTCTTCCTGCTTATTGGCCTCTGAGTGTTCCTCCACCTGCCATCTCTCACCTGAAGTCAGCACAGGTCAGGGACGCAGTCCCTCAGCTACTTCAGCGGTTTTGAGGTGGTGGTGACTAAATCACCCCAGCTGTCTTCTTACCCATGTCACCAATGCATTGATTTACGTTCCCTTGAAAGCAGATCTTGAGACAGTGACTTGGGTGTAGGTCTTTTGCTCTGGAGGAGACCCCAGGACGTACAGGGAAGGTTGTGGTGAGAGGGAGACAGGAAAGGGAGGAAAGCCAACAAAAGCTGTGCTCGTGAGCAGGCAGCTGGGCTCCAATTTCCTGGGGACCCCAATAGAACATTCTGCAAAGAAGGGGATATTCTAAATCTACTGTGTGCAGTATGCTAGCCGCTGGCCGCATGCAGGCTACTAGAAATGTGGTTATGGCAACTGAAGAAATGAATTTGTACTTTCATTTACTTTTAATTAACCGTAGGGCATTTCCTGGGAGGCCAGGGCATGTACTCTCTAGTGGGTGGCTGTGCCTGGGGTCATCAAATCCCCTGCATTGCTGGGTGGCACCCAGCAGGTTCTCTGGTGTCAGAGAGCCCCAGGCATAAAAGAAAGATAGAAGGACAAAGTTCAGGTGGGAAGCTGTTCTCATGCCAGGAGCTTGCCAGCAGCAGGCAAACCCCACTGGGCTGAGGGCTCTAGGTAGGGTACCCCTGAGCACGTCCCATGGGCCCACCGCTCACTTGCATCCTCAGGGCTCGTGCCCCGAGATGGTCCCTCCCGGTGAGTATTTTTGTTTCTGTGAGTATGATTCTGAGCTGTAGGTTTTTGGTTGTATTCTCTCTTTTCCTCCCTTTTTCTCAATCCCTTCCCCACTTCCTCCCACTCTTCTTCCCATCCTTCCTCCTTCCTTCCCCCTCTTTTCTCTCTATTGTAGTAAATATATATTTTTACATACACAATATATATTATATATTCATTTCATTTTAACCATTTTAAGTGTATAATTTAGTGGTATTAATTAAATTGACAATGTTGTGCAATCATCACCGTTATTTGTAAAACTTTTTCATCACCCTAAACAGAAACTCTGTATCCACTAAACAATAATTCCTCATTTCCCAACACTGCCAGCACCTGGTAACCTGTAGTTTTACTTTCTGTCTCTGTGAATTTGCCTCTTCTAGATATTTCATATAAATGGAATCATACAATATATGTCCTTTTATACCTGGCTACTCTCACTTGGCAAAATGTTTTCAAGGTTTATCCATGTGGTAGCATGTATCAGAACTTCATTTGTTGTTTTCCTTTCATTTAAACAAATTTATTGTATTTTTTCCATTGCAATTTACCCACCCCCACCCTCCCCACCCATACCCTCTGCCATCTCCACCACCCCGGCAATCATCATACTGTTGTTTGTGTCGGTAAGTTCTTTCTCCTTTTGGCTCAGTCCCCCCCTCCCCTCCCCCCACCCCCAGAGCAGTCAGCCTGCTCTCTAACTGTGAGTCTGTCTCTACTTTGCTTGTTAATGACTTCATTCTTTTTCAAAGCTTAATAATATTCTATTGTATGGATATATCACATTTTGTTTATTCCTTCATCAGATGATGAACATTTGGGTTGTTTCCACTTTTTGGCTATTGTGAATAGTATACTGCTAAGAACATCCCCATACACACCCTGTCTAGTGTGGCTCAGTGGACTGAGTGCCAGCCTGTGAACCAAAAGGTCACTGGTTCGACTCCTAATCAGGGCACATTCCTGGGTGTGGGCCAGTTCTTGAGAGACAACCAAGTATTTTTCTCACACACCATTTTTCTCCCTCTCTTCCCCTCTCTCTAAAAATAAATGAATACAATCTTTATTAATATTTAAAACAAAAGAACATTCATATACACGTATTTGAATGGGTTGTCATAACAAGATACTATGGGATGGGTAGCTTACACATCAGACATTCATTTGCTCACAGTCTGGAGGCTAAGTCCAAGATCTAGGTGCTGGCTGATTAGTTTTTTTTATAAGAGCTCTCTTGCTTGCAGATGGCCACCTTCCACCTTCTCACTGTGTGTTCACATGGCCTTTCCTCAGTGGACCCATGTGAGTGGGGGACAGGAGGAAGGGTGAGGGGAGGGAGGAAAGGAAGTAGGGTGAGGGAGGGGAGAGGGAGAGGAGATCCCTTTTTCTTCCTTTTCTTATGAGGCCACCAATTCTACCAGATTGAAACCCCGCCTTTATGATCTCATTTAATTGCAAGTATTTCCCAAGGGCCCCATATACAAATACCATCACATTGGGGGATTAAGGTGTCAACATGTGAAGAAACATTAAATCTCCAACCTGCACTTAATTCTTTTGGGTAAATGCCCAGGGGTGGAATTGCTGGGTTATAGATGGTAATTCTATGTTTAACTTTTTGAGGAATTACCGAAGTGTTTTCCATGGCAGCTGCATCATCGTACAGCTCCGTTACATTTTATGAGGGTTTCAGTTTCTCCGAATCCTTGCCAACACTTACCATTTTTCTGAATTAAAAGAAGAAATTTTAGCCATCCTAGTAGGGGTGAAGTGGTGCCTCATTGTGGTTTTGGTTTGCATTTCCCTAAGAGCTAATGATTTTGAGCATGTTTTTATGTGCTTATTGTTTATTTTCATTTTTCCTATGGAAAACGTATATTGAAATCCTTTGCTGATTTTAAAATTGAGTTGTCTTTTTGTTGTTGAGTTGTAGGAGTTCTTTATATATTTTATATGTGAAACCCTGATCAGATGTATAACTTACAAATACTCTCTCATTCTTTTTATTAGATTATTGCTCCATAGAGTTTTTTAAAAATATATTTTATTGATTATGCTATTACAGTTGTCCCACTCCCCACCCCCCGTGCTCCCCTCTACCTGATAGCCCCTATTCCCTCAATCCACACCTTACTTTATGTCTATGGGTCATGCATGTAAGTTCTTTGGCTATTCCTCCTATATTGTTCACAACATCACAGTGTCTATTCTGTACGTACCAATTTGTACTTCTTAATCCTTGCACCTTTTCTCCCATTCTCCCTTTCCCCCTCCCAGTTGATAACCCTCCAAATGATCTCCATATCTATGATTCTGTTACTGTTCTGCTTGCTTGTTTAGTTTGTTTTTTAGATTTAATTTGTGATAGTTGTGAATTTATTGCCATTTTGATGTTCATAGCTTTGATCTTTTTCTTTTTCTTAAATAAGTCCCTTTGACATTTCATGTAATAATTCCTTGGTGATGATGAACTCCTTTAGCTTTACCTTCTTTGGGAAGCACTTTATCTGCCCTTCCATTCTAAATTGTAGCTTTACCGGATAGAGTAATCTCGGTTGTAGGTCCTTGCTTCTCATCACTTTGAGTACTTCTTGCCAGTTCCCCCTGGCCTACAAATTATTTTTTGAGAAATCAGCTGGTAGTCTTATGGAAACTCCTTTGTAGGTAACTATCTGCCTTTCTCTTGCTGCTTTTAAGATTCTCTCTTTATATTTAACCTTTGGCATTTGAATTATCATGTTTCTTAGTGTGGTCCTCTTTGGGTTCAACTTGTTTGGGACTGTCTGTGCTTCCTGGACTTGTATCTCTATTTTCTTCACCAAATTAGGGAAGTTTCTTTCATTATTTTTTCAAATAAGTTTTCAATTACTTGCTCTTCCTCTTCTTTTTCTAGCACCCCTATGATTTGGATGTTGGTACATTTAAACTTGTCCCGGAGGTTTCTAAACCTCTCTTTTTTTTGTGTGTGTGTGTTTGTGTGTTTAAATTCTTGTTTCTTCTTTCTGTTCTGGTTGAATGTTTATTTCTTCCTTTTGTTCCTAATTGTTGATATGAGTCCCACTTTCCTTCCTATCATTGTTGGTTCCCTGTATTTTTTTATTTATTTCACTTTGCATAACCTTCATTTCTTCCTTTATTTTGCATCTGTACTCAATCATTTCTGTGAGCATCCTGATTACCAATGTTTTGAACTCTGCATCTGGTAGGTTGGCTATCTCCTTATCACTTAGTTCTTTTTCTGGAGTTTTGATCTGTTCTTACATTTGGGATATATTTATTTGTCTCATTGTACCTGTTATGTTATAGGGGGCAGAGCCTTAGGTATTTGTCAGGGTGGGGTAACCCACTTTGCTGTGTTTTGGTGGTGTATGTGGGGGAGGGGTCAGAGAGGGAACCATACCACTTGCTTGGCTCTCTCCCCACTTTTAGTCAATTCTTCCACTACCCACCAACAAATTGAGCCCTTCTGGTCCTGATGCTCTGGTGGATGGGTTTGTGTACATTCTAGGACACTGTGGGTCTCTCTAACAAACTCTCTTGTGAGGCTGGGAGTTTCTCCTGCACCCTCAATACCCCCAGGTTTTTTAAAAAAGATTTTTATTTATTTTTAGAGAGAGGAGAAAGGAGGGAGAAAGAGAGGGAGAGAAACATCAATGTGCAGTTGCCTCTTTTGCACCCCCTAGTGGGGACCTGGCCTACAACCCAGGTATGTGCCCTGACTGGAAATTGAACTGGTGACCCTTTGGTTTGTAAGCTGGCACTCAATCCACTCAGCCACACCAGCCAGGGCCCCCCGCAGGTTTTTACAGCCAGAGATTTTGAGGCTTTATTTTCCCATGCTGGAACCCTGGGTTGCACTGTCTCTATCAACCCCAGTTATTCCTCCTGACTTCACGCAAATGTGGGACTGCCAGGTCCACCAGTTGCCACCTTGCCACATGTCCTCCTCACCCTGGCTGCCCCTCTCCACCACTCTTACCAGTCTGGATGAATGTTTCTTCTTTAACTCCTTAGTTGTCGGACTTCTATATAGTTCAATTTTATGGTAGTTCTGTTTTTTTTTTTTTAAATTATTGTTGTCCTTCTTTTGGTTGTGCAAGGAAGTAAAGTGTATCCACCCACACCTCCATCTTGGCTGTAAGTCTTCCATCACTGATTGTTGAAGAGACTGTTCTGTCCTCATCAAATGGCCTTGGCATCCTTGTCAAAAATCAATTTGCCATAGTTCTGGGGTTGGCAATGATGGGGTTTTCTGCTCTATTACATTGGTCTGTATCAGTCATTTTCAACCTTTTTCACCTCATATACACTAAACTAAATACTAAAAATCTGCCACACACTAAAAATATGTATATTTCTTGCCAATCTGATAAAATATAAGCATAATTTTGATTCACTCAAGTTGGACGACTATCATTGTATTGGCTGTTGTCATTTTTTTATTTGACAGTCTAAGGGAGAAAGGTCAATGTCCTTGACTAAGTAGTCAGATATTGCATGTTTTAAAAGTTTTTGTGGCATATCAGTTGAAAATCACTGGTCTACATGTCTGTCTTCATGTCAGTATCTTTTTTTTTTAAATCATTGTAGCTTTGTAGTAAGTTTTGAAATTGGTAAGTATGAAGTCACCAACATTGGTTTTCTTTTTCAAGATTGTTTTGGCTATTTGCTATTCCTTGAAATTTCATATGAATGTTAGGGTGGATTTTTTCATTTCTGCAAACTACATGTTGGAGGTTGGATAGAGATTGTATTGAGTCTGTATTTGGTAGTATTGTTGTCTTCTTTGGGGAATACTGTTCTCTTAATAATATCATGTCTTCTGATCCATAACTAAATATATACATTTATTTATGTCTTCTTTAATTTCTTCCAGCAATGTCTTGTAGATTTTCATGTTCAAGTATTGCACTTCCTTGATTAAATTTATTCCTAAGGACTTTAAAAAAATTGCATTTTATTGATTATGCAAGTACAGTTGTTCCTCCCCCCCCCCTTTGCCCTGCATCCAACCAGCAACTCCTACTCCAGCATGCATCCCTCCACCATTGTTCACGTCCACGGGTCATCAATGTAAGTTCTTTGGCTACTCCATTTCCTATACTGTACATCCCCATGGCTATTCTGTAACTACCTATTTGTACTTCTTAATCCCCTCACCTCTTCACCCATTCCCCCACATCCCCTCCCATCTGGCAACCAACAAAATGCTCTCTGTATCCATGATTCTGTCTCTGTTCTTGCTTGCTTAGTTTGTTTTTTAGATTCAATTGCTAACGTATATGTATTTATTGCCATATTGTTGCTCATAGTTTTGATCTTCTCTTTCTTAAATAAACCTCTTTAGCATTTCATATAATAATAGTTTGATGACAATGAAATCCCTTAGTTTTTCCTTGTCTTGGAAGCTCTTTATCTGCTCTTCAATTCTAAATGATATCTTCTCTGGGTAGAGCAATCTTGACTATAGGTCCCTGTTTTTCATGATTTTGTATATTTCTTGCCAATCACCTGTAGCCTGCAAAGGTTCTTATGAGAAATCATCTGACACTCATGGGAATTCCCCTGTGGGTAACCACCTTCTTTTCTCTTGCTGCTTTTAAGATTCTCTCTTTATCTTTAACCTTTGGCTTTTTAATTATGATGTGTCTTGGAGTGGACCTCTTTGCATCCATCTTACTTGGGACTCTCTGTGCTTTCTGGACTTGCATGTCTATCTCCTCACCAAATTAGGGAAGTTTTCTTTCCTTAATTTTTTAAATAGATTTCTGATTTCTTGCTCTTTCTCTTCTCTTTCTGGCACCACTATGATGCAAATGTTGGACCTCATGATCTTGTCCCAGAGGCTGCTTACACTGTCATTATTTTTTTGGATTCTTTTTTCTTTTTTGTTTTCAAAGATCATATTTATTTTCAGAGAGAGGGGAAGGGAAGGAGAAAGAGAGGGTGAGAAACATCTGTGTGTGAGAGAAACATGAATCGGTTGCCTCTCACATGCCCCCAGCTGGGGATCAGGCCACAACCCAAGCATGTGCCCTGACAGGGAATTGAACCAGCAACCTTTATCTTCACAGGTCAGTGCTCAATCCACTGAGTCACATAAGCCAGGGCTGGATTCTTTTTTCTTTTTCTTATTCTGATTGGTTGTTTTTTGCTTCCTTATGTTCTATATCATTGATTTGACTCTCAGCTTCATCCACTCTACTGTTGTTTCCCTGTAAATTGTTGTTATTTCAATCGGTGTATCCTCCATTTCTGATGGATCTTTTTTATGCTGTTGAGGTTCTCACTAAGTTCCTTTGAGCATTCTTATAACCAGTGCTTTGAACTCTGCATCTGATAGGATGCTTATCTCCATTTCATTGAGCTCCTTTTCTGGAGTTTTGATCTGTTCTTTCATTTGGGCCATGTTTCTTTGTCTTCTCATTTTGGCAGCCTCCCTGTGTTTGTTTCTATATATTAGGTAGAGCTGCTTTGACTCCATGTCTTGGTAGTGTGGCCTAATGTAGTATGTGCCCTATAGGGTCCAGTGGCACAACCCTTATCACCCAAACTGGATCCTCAAGGTATACCCTGCAGGGGGGCTGAGTACAGTCTCCTCTTGTAGTTGAGGCTTGGTTGCTGTTGGCAGATCAATGGGAGGGATTTACCAAGGCCAGTCAGCTACAAGGATTGGCTCTGACCACTTACCACTAATCTCCCCCCTCCGTGGAGGATCAGCTGTGCAGGGGCAGGGTGGTGGTGCTCTGATAAGGTCTGTAGCTGTCCACTGGGTACATTGGCCCTGGGATTTCCCAAATGGTGCAGCCCAATGCTAGCCCACCTTGTTTTGCCTGGGGCAGATCTTATTGAGCTATAAAGCATTCTGAGATGGCTGCTACTGAGGCTGGGCTTGGAGATTTCCAGGCTAAGTCAAGCTGTGAAACTAGGCTGGCTGCTGCTAGTGCTGGGCTTGGAACTCACTGAGGCCAGCTGTTGCTTGTTTGATAGGATTTAGGAAATTGTGAAGCAGGAGCCCAGACCAGCCATTCATATGGAAAAGCAGTTTGGGTGGGCCCATAAGTTGGGTGGGGTCAAGTCTCTGGGGATCTCCAGGGCAGGTCCAACAGTGTTAGCCAGGTTGATGGAGTCTCAGATATGGCACCAGCTTGGTGCCTCTGTGGAGAGACGGTTCAGAAAATAGATAATGGCTGCTTCTCACCTTGATGCCAGATTCTCCAGTTTCTTTCTTTATACCACTGGTGCCTTTCAAGCTGCTACTCTTGTGCTGGAGCTCAGAGGGAGTGAGTCTGTGTAGGCGAGTCCCTGCATGCGCTCCTTAAGAGGAACTGCTCAGGGCTCCAGAAGTTTCTTCCACTGACTCAATCCCTGTTGGTTTTTGCAGCAGGAAATTGTGGGGACTTATCTTCCTGGCCCTGGAACCCGGGCTGGGGGTACTGGTGTGGATCTGGGACTCCTCACTCCTGAGATATCCCTCTTGAATTTTTACTGACCATATGTGGGTGAAGGACCAGCCCATTCCACACCTGCATCCCTCCTACCAGTCTGGATGGATGTGGTTTCTTAAATTCCGTAGTGGTCAGACTTTCATTCAGCTCAATTTCTGATGGTTCTGAGTGATGGTTGTTCTATATTTTAGTTGTAATTTTGATGTGGTTGTGTGAAGAGGTGAGCCGTGTCTGCCTATGCCTCCATTTTGACTGGAAGTCCCCCTGAGGGCTTTTTTAAAGATACAATTGTAAATGGAATTGTTATTTAAATTTCCTTTTTTTGCATTATTCATTGAAGGTGAATAAAAAGACAGCTGATATTTGTGTTGATTTTGTATTTTCAAATTTGCTGAATTTTTTAGCTTTTACAGCTGAATGCATGTGTGTGAATTCTTTAGGATTTTCTACATGTAAGACTCTGTAATCTGTGACTAGAGATAGTTTACCCCTTCCTTTCCAATTTGGATGTCTTCTATTTCTTCTTTCTGCCTAATTGTTCTGGCTTGAACTTCTAGCCTTATGTTGACTAGAAGCAAAAAAGTGTGCATCCTTGTCTTATTACTGATCTTAGGAGAAAAGCTTTCAGCCTTTCACCACTGAGTATAATGTTAGCTCTGAGTTTTACATATATGGCCTTTATCTTGTTGAGGAATTTTCCTTCTATTCCTAGTTTATTATTTAATTTTTTTTTTTTTGTCATGAAAGAGTGTTGGATTTTTGTCAAATGCTCTTTCTGCACCAGTTGAAATAATCATGATTCTCCTCCTCCTTCTGCTAATGTGGTATTTTACATTGCTTGCCTTTCATGTGTTGAATCACTTTTGCATTCTGGGGAGAAATAACATTTGATTATGGTGTATAATTATTTTAATATGCTGCTGCATTCAGTTTGCTAGTATTTTATTGAGGATTTTTGACTCCATATTCATAAGGAATATTAGTCTATAGTTTTCTTGTAGTGTCTTTCATAGGCTTTGGTATCTGTGTAATGCTGGTTTCATAGAATGAATTAGCAAGCGTTTCCTCCTGTTTGATTTTTTGGACAATCTGGAGAAGGATTGGTGTTAATTCTTCCTTAAATGTTTGGTAGAATACACAAGTGAAGCCATCTGGTCCTGGGTTCTTGTTTGTTGAGAGGTTTTTGTTTACTGATTCAATCTCCTTATAGGTGTATTTGAATTTTCTATTTCTTCTTGACTCACATATTAATTTGTGTTTCTAGTAATTCATCCATTTTAGCTGGGTTATCTAATTTGTTGGCATATAGTTCATAATATTTTCTTTCTTTTTTCATTTTTAATATGTGTTATTGATTATGCTATTACAGTAGTCTCAATATTTCCACCTTTGTCCCTTTCCACCTGGTACCCAGTTCCCTCCAGTAATCCTTCCCATTAGTTCATGTCCACGGGTCATGAATACAAGTTCTTTGGCTACTATATTTCCTATACTATTCTTTTTTTAAGTACATTTTATTGATTATGCTATTAGAGTTGTCCCATTTTTTCTCCCCTTTGTTTGCCTCTGCTCTGCAACCCCTCCCCTCCCACCAGCATTCTGCCCTTAGTTCATGTCCATGGGTTGTACATATAAGTGCTTTGGCTTCTCCATTTCCTATACTGTTCTTACACTCCTCCTGTCTATTTTGTAGCTACCATTTATGGATCTTATCCCCTATACCTTTTCTCCCATTCTTCCTTCTTCCCCTCCCTGCTGATAACCCTCAATGCGATCTCCATTTCTGTGACTCTGCTCTTGTTCTAGTTGTTTGCTTACTTTGTTTTTGTTTTTAGGTTCAGTTGTTGATAGTTGTGTTTGTTATCATTTTACTGTTCATATTTTTGATCATCTTCATTTTCTTAGGTAAGTCCCTTTAACATTTCTTA
>PVIA01013554.1:13894-31750 GCA_004024845.1 Tonatia bakeri | reverse complement strand
ATGAACAGTAAAAAAAAAAAAAGTCATCAAATGGAGAGTTAGCAACAGGGAAGTAGGAGGAGGAAGGAGGGGGAAAAGATATAGAGAATAAGTAGCATAGACAGTAGGTAGAAAATAGACAGGGGGAGGGTAAGAATAGTATGGGACATGTAGACACTAAAGAACTTATGACACATGAACTAAAGGGGGGAATGAGGGTGGGAGGGGATGGGCAGGGTGGTGGGGAGTGAAGGGGGAAAATGGGCCAACTCTAATAGCATAATCAATAAAATAAATAAAAAAGTACAATATCAAAAAAAGACATAATTGAAGATAACATTGTATTAGTTTAAGGTATACAACATAATGATTGATATAGGTATATGAGCATCAGCACTACAAGTTAACACCCATCACCTTCTACAGTTACAATTGTTTTTCTGGTGATGAGAACTCGTAAGATCTGCGCTCTTAGCAACTTTCCAATACACAATACAATAAAACTCTTAAATAATAATTTAGGGATGGCAACAGCAGTGCATTAAAACAAGCCGGGGGCTCTTCAATGCATAGTTGCACGCCCGTGAAGCCAGCCCCATTGCCCACTGGATTCCTGAAAGTCACAGGGAGAAAAATAGAGAAGCTGAGTCATGTCCTCAGCAGAGCTCCAGGGGGCCGCCTACTCACTTCCGCCACCAGATCACAGCCACTGCCCTGGCCCTTGTGCTGTTCTCCAACTTTGCCTACAATTCTGTGAACTCTCACTCCTTCCAATATGCCCCTTCTGGTTTTCTGAAGAAACAAACAAGCAAACAATAAAACAAGACAGAAAGGGGGGGGAGGGACGGTGGGAGGGAAGAAAAGAAGCAGACAAATCCCAATTTATGGACACATTACAAAATAAAGGGCCCACGTTCTTTAAAACAATTCAGTGAATCAGAGGCTAGGAGAGGCTGAAAAACTGTTCCAGATTAAAGGTGACTGAAAGCACGTGATATCTCAATGCAATATGTGATCTTGGATGGGACAATGAAGGTGATACAAAGGACAACAGTAAGACAACTGGCAAAATATGAGTATGGGATTTGTATCAGATAGTGTGTCATTGTGGAAATTTCTGAATTTGATACTCACACTGTAGTTATGGAAGAGAGTACCCTTATTCTTATGAAGGGAGGGGTTGGGAGCCAGGTGAGGGGGTTGCTGCATGTGTGAGACATTGTAGAAGGGTAAAAACTTGGAAATAACAGAGGACACAAACATACAACCGACCCGAGGCTGTTTTTTGTGTTCAGGATATCTTTATAATAGTCATGAAGAGCTAGACATGCATTACCCTCTTTAAAGCTTTCAAGAGCAACGATGGGAAGTACAGGTATTGTCCTCACTTCCCAGAGGAGGAAACTGAGATGTACAGAGAATTTATCCCTTGTCCAAGATGACACAGCTTGTGGGTGGCAAAGTGTCTGTCCTACGATCCAGAGACTAGCTACCTCCCTCAGAAAAATCTACATCGTTTATTGTGTTTGCTAAGATGCTTTTGGCTTTAAACAACACAACACCTTGATTCAAACGAACTTACAATCTTGTATACCAGGCATTCCAGTGGTAGGGTGAGGTCCAGGCAAGTTGGTTATAAAGTGCATGAGGAATGGTATCGAGGGCCCAGGTCTCCTCTCTCTGCATGCTCTGCCACCCACAGTGGGAGCCTCCTCTTCAGGCTGGTCCCCAAGTGGCTGTCCCAGATCCAGCCTTCACATCCAGGCCAGGTAAGGTACTGTTCAGGCACAGAAAGGACCATCTCTTCCTGGTTCTCTTTTTCGTGGAGAAGGAAACTTTTCCAGCAGTAACCCCTCAAGGAGATACCACCCATCAGTACATTGGGCAGCGATGGGTCACACACTCATTCCCGAACTGATCTGTGCCAGGCCTTAAGTTATAAAAGTGAGTGAGTGACAACATGGAAGGGTCAGTGTCGTTGAAAGAAAAATGTAACGTTACTCAGAGTTCCCCTAGAAACAAGAGACACGGCTCACCATGCAGGACCACACAAGGAACTCCAAGTTTTGGTCAGGAAGCAGAAGGAACAAGGAGAGAGGCTAGGCCAAAATCCTTTCTGGGGGTTTCTCGGGGAGAAGGCAAGGCAGGGTAATGTGATGTGGACTCCGACCAGGGGTGTCCGCGGTGTCGTGGATATGACAAACAGATTCACAGGGACTGCAGAAGCCCTGTGGAGAACAGGAACGGCATGGCCACTCTCTGAGTGAGAGAGCGCCCCGACCTCTGCCTAGACAGGCTTTTCTTGTTTTTCTGGGAGCGTTACATCAAGGAAGGTCCTCATTCATTATGCACAGAAAAGGATGCTGCTGTTTACTTCTTACAGATAACAAAGAAAAGGATGTTAGAAATGCAGGGGGAAGAGTGGTCAAACTGGTTACACTCCATCCTTGGGAGGATTAGCACAGACTTGAGGAAGTTACTTTAAAGATATGCAGTGAACATTTGCTGCCTCAAATCAGGGTGAGAGAGTTTTAGCCAAAGCAAGCCTCAAAGCAGCCTAGGCACAGGGCAGGCCTGGGTCCCCATGGGAGAACTATCCGTGGTCGTGGTTCTCGTGAGCTTCCGCGTGCCTGTTGGTTTTCCCAACCAGGGCTGAGCTCCATTGGCCACTGCCACACGGACCGGCTCCCTATAGGAAAGTACACAGCTTGGGACTGGCTAGTTCGAATAGTTTCAGTGGGCTTTGTGTTATAGGGGTGGTCCTTACTTGCCTGACATCTGGCTCTGGGATTGATTAAGGCAGAGGGATATTGTCCTGGGGAACAAGGGTCAGGCATAGGCCCTGGATTGATCAGTTTGCATATGAGAGGCAGCCAAATGGCTTTTTAAGATGCCAAAACATTGTAACATCCACACAACGATTTAAATGTTGTTCAAACATGCAGTAGTCACTGACAGTAAGAATGGCGTTACCTTGACTTGCTTCAACGAATGACTCTGCAGTAACACGGACATGGGGCTGTCAACCCCATTGTCCACTGCACAAAACAGGGTGCTAATGTGAGAAAATGTGTTGTGGGGTATGTGCGCATTAATGCTTCATTTCTACGGTCAGGCTGACAACAGTAAAAACATTCAGTTGCATGTGGGAACACAGAAACAGATGAGGGTGGGAAGAGCTAACATCCGGTTCACATGTCGTTTAACGTGTCTGATGGCAGCAGGCCAAAAAAGCTTAACCACTGAAAGCACAAAAATTCAACATCCCGCCCTGGCTGGTGTAGCTCAGTGGATCGAGCGCGGGCTGCAAACCAGGCATCGCAGGTTCGATTCCCAGTCAGGGCACATGCCTAGGTTGCAGGCCATGTCCCCCAGCAACCACACATTGATGTTTCTATCTCTCTCTCTTTCTCCCCCCCTTCCCTCTCTAAAAATAAATAAATAAAATCTTTAAAAAAAAAAACCTGAAACACATGTAAGTGTCCTTCAGTATGTGGGCGATGGATAAATTTAAAAAAAAAATTCAACATCCCTAGGCCTATCTTTACTCGTCCCTTGCAAGTGCTTGGTCGAGTATTACCCAGGTTGTATTCCAGGACTGACCAACTGTCCTCCATCAGACTGACAAATTCTCTCTGTAGCTTCTTTGTTAAAGATTTTACTTATTTATGTTTTTAGAGAGGGGAAGGGAGGGAGAGAAACACCATTGTGTGCTTGCCTCTGGCACGTCCCTACTGGGGACCTGGCCCACAACCCAGGCATGTGCTCTCACTGGGAATTGAACCTGAGACCCTTTGGTTCACAGGCTGGTGCTCAATCCACTGAGCCACACCAGCCAGGGCTGTCTGTAGCTTTTACAATACCTTTAGTCAAAAGTATGTATTTTACAGATGGGGGAAGCAGTCTTATTCCTGAAAATTACTTTAGATATCTCTGCTCTGATATTGCAGCATAACCTTAGAGAGCATCCTAACTCCCCTTGTTTCTGATTTCTGGGTTATGACATCCCCCCTTGTCCCCTATGTCAACAGCACATCTGCCTCTTGGCCATCACTCTCTGGCTTCCACCTTTATAAAATGCTAGTAATAGGGATCTTTTCCCTTAACCATACTACTCTACATCTGAAGTATCGGGGCCGGATGACATTGTAACATTGCATCGATCGTGGGAATATTGTAACCTTGTAAGGTATTGTCGAAAAAGAGAAATTTTGCCACCTACCAATCAGTAGTCTAAAGATAGCTGATCTTCCTAAGGCGAGGAAACCGAGGACCAGAGAGCTTAACACACTTGCTCAAACTTCACTGCTGGGTAGTGATGGCATTTGTTTTCTTTCTTGTCAACACTATTACGGATGTCCACATCTTCCCCGCTTTGGACCCCTCTACGCAGCCCCCAGCCCCCTTGGCCTTGCCCACATTGTTGTCTGTGTCCCTGGGATGCTCATATATGCACATGTGTTCTTTAGCTACCCGCCTTCCCTCTGAGATCTGTCAGTCTGTTCCATGCGCCCATGCCTCTAGTTATTTTGTCCGTCAGCTAATTTTCTTCAGTGGATTCCACATATGAGTGGGGTCTTATGGCATTTGGAATTAGTTTTCAGTTCTAAGTCTGTTGGGCTTCATGCCATGATGTGTTTTGTTGAAACCCACCAAAACTACTTGCCTTGTAATGGGAGTTGGTACCTTTTGACTTCCAGTTCTAAGATAAATAGGTGCTGGGAATGTAACGTACAAGATGATGACTGCAGTTAACACTGCTGCATGGTACATTTGAAAGTTGCTAAGAATGTAAATCTTAAAAGTTCTCATCACAGGGAAAAAAGCAGTGACTGTAAGAGGTGATGGACGCTAACTCAACTTACCCGTAGTAGTCATTTTGCAACATGTGTCTGATAAGTCACTATTCTGTACAGCCTACACTTATACAGTGTTTATGTCAACTGCACCTTAATACAAGTGGAAAAAGCACTTGCCTTTTCCCTGCTGGCTTCTAAATTCTCCAAATCTACTGCTATGCTCAGGAAGTTAAGACACTTGATCAAGGGACAATTTTCAAAGAGATATTGCTGGAAGCCTCTTTGCATTTTCTTGGTTCCTTCCAGCAGCTGGACCCTAAGAATGAAAGCTTTTCCCAGCTGTAAGTGGTGCAAGGCTCAGAAGCAAGGCTGTCACGCCCCAGTTCCCAGGTATCAGCTGTTTAGGGGGAGTGGTCACTCTAAGGGTTTGCCCCTGTATAAAAGACCGGGGGAACTTCATCTTCCTTGTGTTGAGAACTAATTTATGCATTTGTCTTCTCTGGAAAGGGCCTCCAAAGTTGATGCTTACAACTTCTTGATTCAGAGGATAAGTCCTGACAGTAGACCTCAGGCCTGATGGTTTCAGCACATCCCTTCTGAGGTCTTCTCCAAAGCTGGGGTTCCGATAGCGACTGAGACATACAAAAGTCATTCTGTAGAAGTCCTCTGGGACAATTCATTGTCTTTGTCCAAACCTAGCACTCCTGCTCTTTGGAAGGGAGTGGGATTGTCTTGCTTCGGGATGAAGTAAGGGAGCTGGCACTGCATGGAGAGAAAGCAAGGCCCACACAACCTGCAGCTGAGAAGGATGGAGAATGCCACACAGCCTGTCACTCACTGTGCATAGGCCCCACTGTAGTTGGTGTGTGGGCTTCATTCTGATGCTACCCGTAATAACAATATCCAAAGGTAATGTGTGGTGGAATCTCGTCTACTACTTTCAGTACCTTCCCTGTGCATACCTATACATGTATGTGAGCTTTGCTATTTGTAAAAAATTGTCCTATAAAGTACATTCTCCTTTGTATATTGATTCTGTCCCTTGAAATTATGAGAATTTCCAAATGTTTTAAACTTTAACATTTACAAGTTAAAAAGGATTAAATAGTACCATGGGAGTTCAGCAAGGAAATATAGAACTATATTTATCTAACTGCAGATAAGGAAAGGCTTTGTAAGCACAGGTGCAAAAACCGATATTTGGAAAAGCTGATCTGGCTTCTTAAAAATGGACACATTGGCCCTGGCTGGCGTCGTGGCTCAGTGGGTTGAGCATGGGCTGCGAACCAAAGGGCCGGCGGTTCAATTCCCATTCAGGGCACAGGCCTTGGTTGCAGGCCAGGTCTCCAGTAGGGGGGCGGTGCAAGAGGCAACCACACATTGATGTGTTTCTCTCCCTCTCTTTCTCCTTCCCTTCCCCTCTCTCTACAACTACATGCACGAAATCTTTCAAAACATGAACATGTTTACAGACAAGAACTCCATAAAAAGTAAATGGCAATTGAAAGTTGTTAAAAGACGCTCGTAGCAATCCACGAGGAGAAAACACACGTAAACCTTTCAGAAGTCTGCAAAGACTGTGAAGATGTAGCTTACTGGAAATTTTTTTAAATCTCTCCCCACACTTCTAGTAATCAAAGACAAATAAAATGAGATACCACTGTGCACCTTTTAAACTGCTACGAGCTGTGGGTAAATGATTGTGTTCAGTGCCGCGGACACCGCATTCCCTCACAGGCTGGTACTGGGAGTGTGTGAATGTGTTGCCATACTTAACCCTCGGACCCAAAGCCTTTGCTTCTGTCATTTCCCTCGTAGGGACACATTCTCAGGGAAAACCTGCGGCTGGGGCTCAGGCAAGGGGCCAGGCTCCAAGGAAGACTGAAGGCAGGGGGCGGGGCCACAGGGATTGAGGGGCGGGGCGAAGGAGGAAGAATGCAGGGCCTCCTCTGTGACGTGTGGCACTGTGTCATAGAGTCCCAGTGAGCAGAGGGCCGAGGCGGAGGCATCGGGACCCAGCAACGCCATGACAACGATGTGTCTTCAACAGTCTCCTTGGGGGCTCTAAGAGTCTTCATCTATGGGGTCCTTGGGCAGCCGGATCCTGAGGTGTAGAGAATCAGCCCTAGCTGATGCGCATCAGTCGGAAGCCCAAGCAGGCCCCAGCTATGTCACTGGCCACCGTAAACGCAAGCGGAGCAGGCCGTCCATGGGCCCAGAGTCTGAGGACAGCCCCAGGTCTCTACATCCGGACCAGGAGCTACAGCACGCCGTCACACCGAACCATGGTAAAAAAGTTAAGATCGCATCTGAGTGTGCTTACCAAACTTTATTTTTGAGTGGGGAAACCAGTGACATTAAAATCCGTGCTCTGGGGAAGGTATGGAGCTTACACAAAAAGTTTTTGTGTCAGTCGGGCTACTTTGCTATGATGTTTGGAGGTTCTCGGGAAGGCTCTCACGACGATACTATTGAGCTGCAGATTAATGACCAGAATATAGATGCGGAATCCCTCCACTTTGTACTAGGCTCGTTGTACAGGGACAAATATGTCATAAGGGAGCCCCTTCAAGTCCTAGGAGTTTTGGCAACAGCACACCTGCTTCAAGTAGAGGACTTAATTCGGCAATGTGAGCAGACCATGGCGGACACGATTAGCGTGGAAACCGTTTGTGGCTATTACGCAGCAGCAGAAACCTATGGTTTAGATTCTGTGAAGACAGGGTGCTTTGAATGGCTTCTCCACAATTTGATGACACATCCGAGTGTGGAGCTTTACAAAGGACTCAGAATAGATCTCATGAATCTGCTCATTTCTTCTTCTAATTTATTAGTGATGCAAAAGGAAATAGATGTATACACCACACTTAAAGAGTGGATGTTCCTTCGTCTCAACCCAGCTTGGGAAGGATCGACAAGAGAGCTCCTAGTTCATGCCAACAACTGGTTTTCCAGGCACAGAGAATGTTCCGGCTGCATCGCCTTCCTTGAAACCAAACAAGGCAGAGCATTTCAATCCGTTTTTAAAAACTTGAGGTTCCAGCATATCATCTGCGACCTGGCCTCCACAAGAGTGATCGAGCGAGATGCTCTGATACCTCCAGAATGGTTATCACATGTGTATAAGCGGCAATGGTTTGCCTTGCTTAGAGCACAACAGTGCAGGCAAATTGGGCCCCGATACATCAATGGAAAAGAACTTGAAGAACAGAGCATGCGATGCGGCAAAATGATTGTCAGGGATGGAAAGTACTCCTGGAAGTGGTCAGGTTTCAATTTTGGCTTTCCTCTGCATGTCATCTTCACCAGCCATTACGTCATTTTCAAGCAAAATACTCTCCCTCAGCCATGCGACGCCCCAGATTGTTCACGATCTCTAAGAAACATTGCGTTCCGACTAACTTTGGTATATTTCGATTCTAGTGGACAGATAAGTTTCCACAAAACAACTGGATATAAAATCCTTACCTTTCAAAGGGACGAGGAACAAGTGGTAATGAAGCTGGACAGCAGAGCTCTGAGATTCCCTTTATACATCTTCTGTAACTTCCTGTTTATATCCTTAGAAAACCCATGAAACTGGTCTTGCCAATGAGGATATATTAGCATTTTGAAAACTTCTGACGATTCACGTCATTTATTGGCCCTCCTCCTAAACACGATAAAGATGACGAGTAACAGAAATGAAACCTTTCAAAATGTAAAAACTATCATAAATGACCACCTTCGTTTTGTTTCTATGGACTTAAGAATAAAACACTTCACTTCAAGAACATACCTGTAAAACCAAATAGCGATTACTGTTGGCATCTCCTGGTTTTCATTTATCATCAACAGACAGCTCCACACAAAAATGAGACTACGTGTCCAAGGAATCGAAATAAGTTCACTCGTTAGATAAACTTTACGCTAGCACTGAGACAAAATAAAGAATTCTCTCCCTTGCGAAAATTGTTGTGCAAATGTGGCTTTGACTGCGGCAATATTACACGAGAAGAGTCAATCACGTACAGCTTTAAATAGCCAGACAATCTCAGGTTTCCTAACATTACGTACTTGCTCTATAATGTAGTGCTATTTTACACCTAAGTTGCCACATGGCCCATTTACCCTAGGGTTTGGAGACCCTGCATTGCTGACTATTGATGTGGCAAAAAACTGTGTGTATCTTCCACACTTAAAGAGTGCAAAACTGGATTAAAGAATATATATACATATTATAGCATTATATAGTATCGATATTAGGCATTCTTATATAGTATATCAACATGTATATCAGAAAATGTGTATTATAAAATTATATCGTAACACACATAAAAACATCATAGGGTTAGATGCAATTTTATGGATGATATAGGGATGCATGTAAATTAATGTTTTTATTACTTGCAAAGACCAAAGAAAAGTACATTTTTAAATGGCTGAATAGGTACTGCAATCTAAAATCTAGTTCCATAAAAACGAGTCATTCCTACGGATACCCAGATATGAATAATTTCAAAGTATCTTTCCTTTTTATTTGTGCTTATATTGGGTTTACTTTTCATTTTGGCAGAGTTCGTTGTGCTTGACCGCAGAGGATTTAAGGTGACATTTATTTCAAAATAGAAACCAATGGGATAAACATTATCCTTTTAAAATTATGTCTTCCAAACAGTCCCCGATGGTGGAAGAGAGGGTCCATCTGTCCAGTAACTGGTAAAACTTTCAAAGATTTTAGAGCATCTTCAACGCCGCTTATGTTGGTTTCGATGATTGTCTTTTTCTAGGAACATATATATCAATTATATCACGTACTAACTGAGCACCAAGCATGCAGTCAACAGCAATTTATTTTAATGTGCTTACCACAGCCATTTTTCCATCTTTATTTGCAAGGCCCTCATGTTCTCAAAAACTGTAAGGCTTTCACAATAACTCACATCACGATGATTTTTTAAAAGATTTTATTCATTTATTTTTAGAGAGAGGGGAAAGGAGGGAGAAACAGAGGGAAAGAAACATCAATGTGCGGTTGCCTCTTGTGCGTCCCACCTTGGGGAACTGGTCAGCAACCCAGGTGTGTGCCCCGACTGGGAATCGAACCAGGGACCCTTTGGTTCGCAGGCCAGTGCTCAATCCACTGAGCCACACCAGCCAGGGCTGCATCAGGAATATTAATGATATATATTTGAAATGTGTTTGGATTGAAAAGGTAAATTTTACCTAACTTGTCTTCTTTTTCCATTTCTTTTTCAATTGTATCTCTACGCTGGAGATTAAGGAGATGGTGTGGAATTTGCAAAATCTGGAGATATATATATTTTACAATCTCGCTAGGCAAATGAGTGCATCTGTCAATCAACATCTCCTGAAGTTGAGGATTAACTTTTGGCATGCACAGAGTTCAATCTGTCCAGAAAACCAATCATGAGAAGTGGAACACTAATTATGAGTTCACTTATAGGGAATGGAATAAGAGTCCATTGAAGGCTCAGATAGAAACCAAGAGGGGTGAGATATGACCTAAATTATGTACCGGTCTATTCATGTTTTGGTTTCGGCAGAGTTCATAAAGCAATGACACTGAGTTATTTTGGAAAAATAAGAAGCATGCCAATGATATATTTCTAATGCTATTGTTAACTCCTTTGTTCCTGTGTACAAATAAATAGAAACTTTAGGACTAAGTGGCAGTAATATCTATTAAACAAATAGGCAGTTGATGGGAGAGTAGCACAGATTATTGGGAAACTATGGGCAATTCCACTTCTTTTTTTAAGATTTTATTTATTTATTTTTTATTTTAATTTTATTTTTTAAATCTTTATGGGCACTTTATTCAGATGGCCACCCATCTGAGAAGATGGTGGTTATGTTCCCCAACAGACTGTCTTACATTCCATTTCAAATGGACCTTTTTTTTTATAGGGAGAAGAAAAGTGTAGGTAAGGGGTTTGGAATTCAGGAAGTAGGTTAATCAGATAAAAAGCTGCAGAAGCTTTTTTCATCTGTTGACATGTGGTTCCTTATCTGTGTACTGGGCTGTGGTATTTATCTGTGTCCTGGGAGGTGGTCTTCTATGTGTCCTAGGTGGTGGATGTCTCATACAATCACTCAGATACCATCCTGACTGCTCGCAGTCCTCCTGGGGCACGAGGTAGAACTGCTTGTGGTTTCCTGGAGTCAGGGTGGGTCATTTCTTCAGTTCCTGGAACACTAGTGTTTTATATACATCAATTACTAAGTGTACTGACTATTACCTCAAACTAAAATTTTTCAATTTTTGTTTCCCCCATCAGTTCCATTCCTTGTCTGGGCACAGGGCTGAGTTGCGGGCCAGGTCCTCAGTTGGGGGCATGCAGCTGATCAGTGTTTCTCTCACACATGGATGTTTCTCTTTCTCTTCCAAGAAAGCCACTGATCCACATGTCAAAGAGATTAAATGAGTGGAGACACTTAAAATAAGTACCCTAAGGCAAGTAAGAGAAGTATTTAGGGTGACAGGTGGTCCCTGGCAATGGAGAGCAATCTCCACAGTCACCTCCCACAGTCACCTCCAGGCACTGAGGCACTGAGGAAACCTAGCTTCAGTGTTGCCAGGTTCAGAATTGTGAACGAAAAGGGGCCACATAGTAAACCTGACAAGCTGAGGAAGGCCTGCGTGGCCACCCTACAAACTCAGACAGCAAAGTAACCACATAGCATCATCTGAAATGGAAGTTTTTAACTAAAAGCAGTTCATGGTGGGTAGTCATGTCCTAGGCTAGAATCTTCCTTGACAAAAGTCAATCTTTACCTCAATTGTGAGTCTGTCTATTGTCTTTTTGCATCTGTGATAACATACCCTTTGGAATGTCAAAGTGTAACAGAACGTCGGGCTGTGCAGTTCTGAAACAGATTTGAGGCCCTTTTGCCCATCGCTGAAAATGTAACTCCCAATGCCTGAGTTAGGTGAAAAGGAAAGGAATTGTTTATTTGAAAGTTACACAGGTTTCACCCCGGCTGGCGTGGCTCCGTGGAGTGAGCGCCGGCCTGCGAACCGGAGGGTCGTCAGTTCCATTCCTCATCAGGACACATGCCTGGGTTGCAAGTCCGGTCCCCAGTAGGGGGCGTGCGGGAGGCAACCACACACTGGTGCTTCTCTCCTTCTCTTTCTCCCTCCCTTCCCCTCTCTAAAAATAAACACAGATTTTATTGGTGGTCTTCCTGGAGTGGAGGCCCGTTGATTTCTTTATATATTTTGGAGATCAAACTCTGAGGTATCACTTGCAAATATATCTTCCCATACAATGGGTCCCTTTTCATTTCGCTGATGCTTTGTTTAGCCATGCAGAAGCTTTTTATTTTGAAGAAGTCCCATTTGTTTATTCTTTCCTTTTCGTCCCTTGCTCTAGGGGACATATTGGAGAAAAGATTGCTGCATGGGATATCTGAGATTTTCCTGCCTGTGTTCTCCTTGAAGACTTTTATGGTGATCAAATTTCTCTCTCTCTCTCTCTCTCTCTCTCTCTTTTTTTTGCATATAGCTGTCCAGATCTCCCAACATGATTCATTGAACAGGCTATTTTTCCTCTATTTTATGCTCCTGCCCCCTTTGTCAAATATTGATTGACCATAGAGACGTGGGTATATTTCTGGGCTCTCTATTCTGTTTCATGGATATGTGTGTCTGTCCTTATGACAGTACCAAAGTGTTTTGACTACAGTGGCCTTGTAATATAGTTTGATATCAGATATTGTGATCCCTCATACTTTGTTCTTCTTTCTCAAAACTGCTGCGGGTTGTAGGGAACCATTTCGCGTGTCATGGAAATGTAGCTCAGCCCTCACATGGAAAACGAATCCGGTGCGAGTCGGCACACAGGACCACGCCCGCAGATAGGTTTTCCCGTGGGGAATCAGGCCTGCATTGTACCTAGGCTGCTATGAGGCTTGTTTTTGCTAACACTCCCTCATCCTGAATTGAGGCAGCAAAGGCTTACTGCAACTTCCTAAAGTCTGTGCTCAATCTCCCACGTATGGAGGGTGTCTGGTTCAACCACTTTTCCCCTTGATCTGCCACATCCTTTTCTTTGAAATAATTGCTAGCATTCTTTCCTTTGTTATCTGTAAAAGGTAGTCCCCTACAGTGAACTTGTGCATAGTAAATGAGGACTACCCTCCGTGTAATGTACCCAGAGAAGCAATAAAAGCTTGCCCAGGCAGGGATTCAGGGCTCTGGCCCTCTCACCTTCTCTCTCTCAGAGACTGGCCATGCCGTCCCTTTTTCTCCACAGGACTTCTGTGGTCTGCCTGTATTTGTTCTCTAGCAGCCACAATACACAGATCCTGCCAGCCAGGATCCGCCACATTGGGTATCCGGGGTTGTTTATGGTTCCATATCAATTTTTGAAGTGTTTGTTCTGTGTCTGTGAAATACGATATTGGTATTTTAACAAGGATTGCATTGAAGCTATAAATTGCTTTGGGTACTATGGACATTTTGACGATGTTAATTCTTCCAGTCCGTGGATGTGGTATATGGTTCCATTTATTTGTGTTTTCCTTAATTTTTTTATGAGTTCATTTATTTATTTATTACCCGAGAGAGAGGAAGGGAGGGAGAAAGAGAGGGAGAAGAACATCAAAGTATGGGTCGCCGCTCGGGCGCCCCCTACTGGGGACCTGGCCCACAACCCAGGTATGTGCCCTGACTGGCAGTCGAACCCACGACCCTTTAGTTCACAGGATGGCATGGAATCCACTGAGCCACACCAGCCAGGGTGGAAACCTATATAATCTTATTAGCCAATGACACCCCAATAAATTTAATTTAAAAATAAACAAAATTCAGAAATAAATAGCATTACTTGCAAGAAAGATCTAATGGTGACAAATTCCCTCATTGTTTCCTTTGTCTGAGAATGTATTTATTTCCCTTTCACTCTTGAAACACAATTTCATGAAGTACAGAATTCTTGATTGGTAGTTTTGCTTCTCTATACATGTTGAATATTTCATTCTACTCTCTTCTTGCTTGTTTAGTACTACGATCTGATTGTTTGGGCTCCCCACCCCAAAATTCTATGGTAAAATTCTGAACCCAAGATGATTAGGTCATGAGGATGGAGCCCTCATGAATTGCATTAGGTTTTTGTTTTGTTTTCTTTTGTTTGTTTGTTTTTCAAGAAAAGGCTCTCCAGAGATTTTCTTAACCCATTCGAGTATGTGACTGCAGATAGAATGAGCAGTCTGCAACCCAGAAGAGGGATCTCACCCCACCATACTGGAACCCTGATCTCAGACTTCCAGCTTTCAGAGCTGTGATAAATAAATGGCTGTTGCTTTTCAACCACCCAGTCTGTCGTATGTTGTCATAGCAAAACAAATAGACTGAGAGACTTTTTTTCTGATAAGAAGTCAGATGCCATTTTTATCTTTGTTTCTCCAGATGCAAGGTATTTGTATTTTCCTCTGGCTTCTTTCAGAATATTTCATTTATCTTTGATTTCTGTAGTTCAAAATGATTTCCTTAAGAGAAATGTTTGCCAATTATCCTGCTTGACATTCTCTAGATTCTGAATCTGTGGTTGACATTAATTTCAAGAAATTATCAGTCACAAGTTTTTTCAAATATTTCTTTGGTTACTTGCTTTCTTCTGCTTTTGGTGTCCCATGTCCACTCACGTTGCACCTTCTGAGGTTGACCCATCGTCTTCGAGTAGTTTGTTCCTCTTTTTCAGTGTTTGTTCTCTCCAATTTGTTTGCCTTTCAGGTTTATGGAAATATCCACATGCTCAGATATGTTCTCTTCTACCGTGTTCAGTCTACGAATAAGCAAGTCAAAGGCATTCTTTATTTGTGTTAAAACATTTTTCAGCTGTGGCATTTCTTTATTCTTCCCTAGAATTTCCATATCTGCTTGCATTGCCCATCTGGTCTTGCATGCTGTCAACTTTATCAAATACAGCCCTTAGCTACTAACCATAGTTGTTTTAAATTCCTGGTCTAATAATTCCAACATCCTACCACGTCTGGTTCTGATGCTTGCTCGTGCCATCTAAACTGTGCTTTTTGCCTTTTAGTATGGCTAGCAGTTTTTCTTGATAGCAAGGCATGCCATACAAAGTAAACGGAACTGCTATATCCTCTTTTTTTAACATTTTTAAAAGATTTTATTTATTTATTTTTAGACAGAGGGGAAGGAAGGGAGGGAGAAAGAGAAAGAGAAACATCAATGTGTGGTTGCCTCTTGCGCTCCCTGCACCAGGGAACCTGGCCTGCAACCGAACGAAGCATGCACCCTGACTGGGAATCGAACCAGTGATCCTCTGCTTTGTAGTCTGGCATTCAATCCACTGAGCCACTCCAACCAGGTACATAGATCTTGATTAGTGTAGTGGTGAGGTGTGAGGGTAGGGGAAGCATTCTGTAATCCCACGATGCCTATGGACAGTGAACCTCACAAGTGTTTCTCAGTATTTTTGTCCCCTCCCCCCACCCCCTGTACCTCCTTAGCTGGAACAGGATGGCTAGAGTGGGCTGGAAGTGGGCTAAGGTTAGGTGTTTTCCTCCTCCCGTGTGGAAGGTTAAAGCTCACTGGAGTTGCGTATTTCCTTTCCCTCAGGTTAGTTAAGGTATGATGAAACCACAGCAGCTTAGGCCCTGATTAACTAACATCTCCTTGGACAGGTCTTATTAAGATTTAAATACTCTGGCATATTTCACAATAGATTCTCTTCCCTCCTGCTGGATGCATGAGGGATTTTTTAAATGATGTGTACTATAAAAATCTAGTTGGGCTCCTGAACATGAAACTCACAGAAGTATGGGGGCTCCTATGACTGGGACCCCCTGGAGTTTTTAACTCTCAAAGTCGTCTATCCTGAATCTACAGCAATTCTGCTTCCCTTGGTGGGTTGCTATTGAGTATCTTCTCTGGTAAGCTGTGACTCCCAATATCGGCCCCTCTTTTCACACCTGGGGGCAATGGTTTGCCCTGTGTTCTCCCTGCTCTTATAAAACCAGTAAGAGCAGTTAATATTTCAGTCTATTCAGTTTTATTACTTGTTAGGATGGGGTGCCTTCTTCTAACATCTTTACTAGCAGAACCAGAAACCCGGAGTTTGAATTTCATTTTGAAGAGTCTTTTACAGTAAGAACTCGTGCCAATACCTTACAGGGTTCGCTAGGAGGTTCTTAATGAGAGCTTAATATATGGTGCTATTTCTAGAAAAGCCAGGAGTCAACAGTCCAGGCATTATGGAGTGGAAATGGGAGTAGTAGCTCTCATTATTAGCCCTAGTGGCTAATCAAGACACTTTTCGCTTCCTGTCCTCGTGACCTTACTGATGGCCTAGAAGTCTTTGCTTCCAGTGGAGAGATACTTTCACCAGGAGAAAAAACAATGATTCTTTTGAAATGGAAACTAAGATTGCCACGATGCAAGAGGTAGTAGTTCTGAAATCTTGCCTTTTGTGACAGCATGGCTGGATCTAGAGAGTATTACACTAAGTGAAATAAGCTAGTCTGTGAAAGACAATGCCACGTGACCTCACTCATATGTGACCTCTAACGAACAAGATAAAATGGTGATAAAATAGAGACAGAGGTGTGGATGTGTGCAACAGACTGACGGCTGTCAGGTTGGGGAGGGAAGACTGGAGGAAAGAAGTTGAAAGGATTAGACAAAGAACACACATGCACGACCCACAGAAATGGACAATGACCTGCTGATGGCCTGAGGAAGGGGGAGGCGGGGACTAGGTGGAGGTGGGCAAAGGGGAAGAAAGTGCCATAGCGTAAACAATGAAATATAAAAAGAAACGGGCTGCTACAATGCCACTTTGGGTTTCTCACCTCTAAATCAATAGGTCAAAAATAGAGTTACTGTGCTGTCTGATGTGATTACTCCTAACTACCAAGGAGAAATTGGACTGCAACCATACAGTGGCGGTAAGAAGTATGTGTGGAATACAGAAGAGCTTAGGCCCTGTATTAGTATTACCATGATGTGTGACTAAATCAATGAAAGACAACAACCCAATCCATGCAGTACTGCTAATGACCTAAGATCTTTCAGAACAAAGGTTTAGGTCACCTCATTAAACAATCACAATCAGGCAAGGCGCTTGCTGAGGTCAAAGTAATATGGAGAAGAGTGAAAGAAGGTAGTAATAAATACCAGATAAAACCATGTGACCAGTTGTAGGACTTAGGACTGTAATTGTCCTGAGGATTTCTTCCTGAGTTTGCTTTGAATGTGTTTGTGTAATTAAGCAAATACCATTGTTTTTCACCTCTTGTCCCCTTTTTGTGTAACCTAAGGTGTACTGGCTTCATATCCTTTGATATTCTCAGTTTTACATGATAGTATTTAAGTTATGGGACATTGAGGAAAGGAAATACCATGCAAGGACTTTTTATAACCTCTTTTAGAGAAATGGTAAGTGGTTGTATGCGGGTTAATTGTGGGATGATACATAGAAGTATGACCTTACTATTGACTTTACTTTGAGTAGCCCCAGCAATCATCAAAATACCAGTTAAATGCTTCTACCAGTTTGTGAACCTAGCACTTTCTGCTTTAGATAAGCAGATATCAACTGTATTCTCTGCCTCAGATTTCAGGGGGTGGTTTTCAATGAAACGAGTTTTTTAATTTTTTTTACATTATAGCTGACATACAATATTAGACTACTTTCAAGTGTGCAATACAGTGATTAGACGTGTATATAACTTACAAAAGGATCATCACCACAAGTAGTCATGATTGCTTATGAAAATAGAATGCTTTCACCCTAGGATCAGGAAGAAGAAGATGAGGATGTTTAGTCTAACCCATTGTTTTCAAATTGCACTAGAAGATGCAGACTGTGGACTACACGAAACAGAGAGAGAGAGAGAGGGAGAGAAGAGAGAGAGAGGGAGAGGGAGAGAGAGAGAGAGGGAGAGAGAATGGGAGAGAGAGAGGGAGAGAGAGAGAGGGAGAGAGAATGGGAGAGAGAGAGGGAGAGAGAGGGAGAGAGAGAGGGAGAAGGAGGGAGAGAGAGGGAGAGAGAGGGAGAGAGAGAGAGGGAGAGAGAGGGAGAAGGAGAGAGGGAGAGAGAGAGAGAAT